>VDFB02019491.1:0-28218 GCA_007258455.2 Sequoia sempervirens
TGGTAAGGTGACCTTCCTCCTTGATAATTTTGCGTGGGAGGATTTGGAGGTGCCACTTTCTAGCACTGGATAAGGACTAGCTCATTTGAAAAGGATCGCATGAGGCTCTTCATATCATTGACATCTGTTGTGAGTGAAGAGGATACTTGACGTGCTAGGTTGTGCACCTGGGTATACATACATGGATGGTGGCAGTGTAACCAATGTGGGGAGCGAGGCGAAGGTACTAGGAGTTGCTTCCTCCTGGGATCCACTAGATATATCTATGAACATGGGCATTGGCGGCCGTGGTGGGAGCTTCTCTACGTCAATTAGACTATTCTCTACTCACATAGCTAGATCATATGTGTCGAGAAAGGTATCCCTTCCCATTGATTGCACCATGACTATGATGTCTAAGTTGAAAGCTTTCAAATAGAACATAAATGTCATAGCTACCGGAGGCCTGGCTATCACAGGAATCCTTTTTCAGGTTTTGTGAAACCTGATGTTAAAGTCAATCATGTCTTCTTACGGGGCTATGTTGATAGTGATTAGTTGATGTAGCAAGGATGAGCGATCTCCTTCCTCTAAGAAGCACTCAAATAGTTTCCTCTCCGAGTTGATCCCGAGAGTAGATGAAACCAGACGTTAGGGATCTGCACCAGTCTTGAGCCTTCCCTTTGAAAGACACAACCAACAATCTGAGGGCCACATTTTCTTCCATGATGTTATGGATTTTGTAAACCTCTGCTATGTCTTGGAGATATTCTGGAGGGCTTTTAAAATTCTCCCCAGTAAATCTTGAAATTTCTTTAAGAGCATTGTCAGGTATGGCAGGCCACACATCTGGGGGTGTAGGTGGAAGTAGCAGGCTGCCACTATCCCAGGTTACAAAATTTCTAGGAGCGGGAGCACCTAAGTGAGCCATGAATAACACATTCCTATGGACAAGGTAGATAGGTATTTTGATTTGGAAGAATCATCCTCTTGGGGGAGTGGATAAAGCTTTAAATTGTGGGCTAACACTTCTCACTCTATTTCTCTTGACATGTGATACAAAACTTGTAACTCATCTTCTCCTAGGGACCAAAACAGGTAGCTGGGAGTACTGGAAATTTCCTCTAGAAGATGCTCTCGTTTGAACTCTGGGCATGAGATTGCCAGCCTCTCTAGTTAGTTTGATTTATAAAATGTTAGTTGGTCTTTTCTCCAAGTGCTAAGGCACAATTAGTTAGAGGTTTAGTTAGCTTTCTTGAGGTGTTGTAGCTGGTTAAAAGTTCATCCAAAGAACTTGTTAGCATCTCATGTCCAACACTTATCTTCTACTTAATACCCTACTTTCCTAACTGATTTTTCTCATAATTAATTTGCAACAAGTTTGATTTTTCATTTTCCTTATCATGTGTAAGTGAAGTAGCAACAAAAACTCTTTATTGTTCTACCTTACAAAAATCATTCGCTTGCTCATTAGGCCAACTCTCTTGGTAGACAATAGGTCCACCTGGACAAAGATGGATAGTAGAAGGATAGGAAGGCTGACTTGACAAGGAAACTTGAGGAATTGGATTGGTCTCTTGAAGACATATAGGCCATTCTTGTTCAAGTATAGGTTCCTTCAATGGATGAGGCCTTCTAAAACTTGGAATATTTAATTTAGGAGACTTAGGAGACTCACCTTTCTTGAAGCTTGGTACTTTGAACTTGGAAAAATACTCTTCAAAAAATGGATTTGGAAAAGAAATAGCTGATTGAGTTTCCAACCTTTGAACTAGAGCCAACAAAAGCCTCTTTTTCTCCTCTTTTGCAAGATCTTCTTGAGCAAGCTTCTCCTCATATTGTCTTTTTTTGCATTTCCAGCTCTTATTGACGTTGGATAGCTTGGTAAGCCAACTCCTCCTCCTACAACTCAAACTATTGTTGCCACTTGATCTCACCCAATTGCCGAGTCCAGTCCAACAATATGTTTTTGATGTCACCAATCCCCAAATTGTCCAAATTTTGAGATTGACTATGGTGATAAGCATGTTGTTTTGGTATAAAGTTATTTTCTTGAGAGTGATTTTGAGCATACACAGACTAAAATGAAGTTTGAGCAAGGGTGGGTGGGTGGTCAACATGTTGAATCTAATGGTTACTTGTAATTATAGGGCTATTTTGGATAAAACTAGTAGTATGGTTACTTTGATATGGCTGGTATGGAGTATGAACAACATTCTCATGAAATGGAGGGTGATAAGACATATTCCCATGAAACATAGACATGCCTATTCATTCAAAAAGCTAGAAAATCATAATAAAGTATATTTTCTTGATGAAAAAATTGAATCATACTAGCACTTGAACTGCCGAAACTAGTAGATAATCTCTCGATAGTCGCTAGGTGTGTTGTTTTCTTGCCTCCAAAGGTAGAAATCATCGATATACACACCAAATATAAAAAATATATGGAAAATTTATAGACTAAAATAGTCCAAACTGTCCCACCGGGTGTGCCAAAAACTATTATCAACAAAGTATGCACTTGAAGCTAAGCTATCAACTCAGCTACCTATTGATACATGGGATCATTCCTAGGCCCGTGGGTTGCCTAAAGATTGGAATGGACCTCTAGAGAAGGATGATTCCTCTTGTTTGATCACCTAGAACTTGATCAATACTACTTATTTTGAAGGAAAGGAGTAAGAAGAAAACTGGAAATAACTTTTAAATGCCTGAAAATGATTAACTACAACTAACTAGGAGATGCACCAAATTGTTTTCGAAGAACTATAACTTGCTATTTGACACACATAATTTCTCAATGATTTAACTATACTATAACACAACTCAAAATTTCATCATACCTATCAATAAGTGTTTCATAGTAAGGTGGGACACAAACAACTCAAGAAGGAAAGAAAATTTCACAACTTAATGTTGCTTCTATCCTTGACACAATAATATGACCTGCATAGAAGATATGATATATCTTGCCTTAGAAAGGTGTTGAAAGAGACATATATAAGAGGAAGTACATAAGATTTCACAAGTACATTTAATCAATATTCACTATGCACACAATGAAACAAGCTTTAAGAAGGTAAAATCAACTAAAATTTATTGATAAAAGGTGTTTTTTACAACTTTTACAAGTCTGAAAAAATGAGTTACAATACTATTCATGCTAGGAAGAACTCATAAAAGCTACAATATGCAGATGGTAAATAATAAGAACTAACTTAAAATACTACCCAAGGCTTGTCTTTATTCTATTCAACAACTTCAAGAAGATAGGAACATGTGTGTAAGAGAAAAGGATAAGTCTTTGCTTGAGTTGGCTGAGTCAGTCTTCTTTTGGTCGTCCAAAACAATAATGCCTACTTTTCAGCCCCTTAATTTGCTTCAAAAGGTTGTTTGAGTGGTGAAAATGTCACCCCTTAATGTTATGTAGCAACCAAGCACTTAAAACACTCCTATATACTCTCAAAAAATGTTCAAATTGAGTCTTAAATGCCCTTAGAAAACTCAAACTGCTCATTGATGACACCAAACTGTTTAACCTCTTTCATGAATGCTTAAATTTCCATGTTCCATGATAATAGGGAATGTGTGAAACTATTTAAAATTCATTGAATCTCTAAAGGGCATAGGAGAAGTTTTAGGAGTAACAAATGACACTTGTCTCATGTACTTTATCTCCTTACTTCATGGTTGCCTTGCTGATTGTGTGTAAAAGCTTTCCACATTATGACTGCCATATTCACCTGCTCACACATTTATACTAAAACTATCCATTAATCATCTTTAACTATGATTTAATTTCCATTATTATATTTTTCATATTTGTTCACTTGGAATATATGATGAATGCCATTTTTCATCCTTGAAGTTGCCCCCTTGTATTTCACAAGCACTACCCAAACATTGCTAAGTTTACTGTCACTGTGGTTAACTCTTATGAAACTACTCAACATTGCCTCAAATTACTCACATATTGATTACTTTCTTTTATAAGAGACTATCCTTGAAACTTAAGAAGCTTGATTGATCATACTCTTATAGATTGTTGTTTCAAATCGTCTTTTTGATCTGATAGAGTAAATACACTATCATGTCATGGATTATCATTACAAGCATAGAAGCTCTTCTTCTTCTCTTCAGATCTTAATGACTATGTTTTCCTTTCTCTCTAAAGGTTTCTTTCTACAATTAAGATACCCCTGCACCTCTAGGATAACAAAACCTCATTCTAGACTCATGATCAGATATCTCTAAGGTGCACTTTTCCTCAATATTGTCCCTTTATAGTTCACTATCCATTTCACCAAAAGTTTGTTAATACTCTTTATAGCCCTTCTCTTTTCCATCAAAACTGTTCTCCTCATAGTTCACCGTCTCTTCTCATAGTGAATCGCTACTCCTTAAAGGTGAACTACAACTTTGTCACTTCAAAGTCATGAGCTTGCCACTAGCCTTTGTGACTGTGAGTACTTTTGCTTCTAAGCTTTCAAGACATAACTGTCCATCTCCCAACAATATTCTTTTATTAGTTGACAATCCTTTCTGCTATCACAAGATTCAACATTAATGCAAGCTTTGTATGGAATTGCTCCCCTCTGTGGTATTGTTTCCATGAATGGAGGTTTGTCATTTAAATGCTCTATTTCTGCCTATCAAACTGCCCTATGTTGCACAATGTCTTTCACTTCTTTTCAAAATAGTCATCAGAACCTAGTGGCATAAGGATCAATGTCATCCTTCACATCAAACTACCTTCTTATGTTCTTAGAATCTGCTTAATGTCACCACATTCTCCATTTGTTTCTTTGAAACATGAGGAAACTGATCCATAATTCTTCAACACCATTAAGCTGAAAACCCTAAGTTTCTGCTATGTGGGTGCAAGAAAGCAAAAACAAAAAACTCCTTTTCCATACTTGGCACCTAGGACTTGGTCAAATTTCTCATTTTCCCCGTTTTTACATTTTGGCCCCCAAGTATTACTTGCAACCTGATTTGAGACCTTTTTACACTTGGGCTATTTTAATCTCAGGGATTAAAATTGGTTAACAATACTATCTCAATGTGATGGATTGCCTCCATCCTGATTTCATCCAATCCATTTAAATGGTGTAACCTCTCCATTTGAGCTTTTGTTAGATCCATTTCCATCTCTATTTTTTTTCTTAATCTTGTTCACTTAAACTCAATTGGAAGGACTGTTGTTTTACCATATACTAGCTCATAGTGTGTAAAATGAGTTGTATTCCAAGTGTTTCTATATGCCCATATATCTTCTGGTAACCTTGCAACCCAATATTTCCTATGTAATTTCTCTATATTGGTGAGAATACTTTCAATTTCTTTATTAGTAACCTCCACATGACCATTGTCCTGAGGGTGATAAGGTGTTGACTTTTTGTGCCTAATTTTGTATGCTTCAACCAGTTTGGCGATGAGGTCTAAAGTAAACTGTGGACGCTAATCAATGACCATTTCCCTAGGTACTCCATAACTAGTAAAAATGTCCTCATATAATAATTTAGCCACATTTCTATCTTTGGAAAACTATAATTCCTTTAATTCTACCCACTTTGTCAGATAGTTAGTGCAAACTAGAATGTATTCCTTGTTATTGGAAGTATGTGAGTTTGGTCCAATAAAGTCTAGACCCCATTTGTCAAAGGGAACTAGGGTTATCTGAGGCTGCAATGTAATTTCATCACTCTTGGTTGGTTTACCAATTCTTTGAAACCTATCATAGCTCCTTGTGTATTTGACATAATCCTTGTGCAAAGTTGGCCAATAGTAACCAGTTGTGAGGATTTTGAATGCTTTTCTTTTTGTTACAAAATGACCCCCACATGGTTCATCATGGCAAGCCTTCATGATATCAAAGATTTCATCCCCTTATGCACCTTCTCATGATGTTGTTAAGGCCAGTGTAAAACAGATAACCTGATATCCAAGAGCGTGGAAAACACTTGTGTACTAATTGTCTCTTTTCCCTTGGAGAAAAGTGTTGTGGAATTTTCCATGTCACTAAATAATTTGTAATCTCAACATACCAGGGTACATGTACATTAAAAGAAAACAAGTGTTCATCTAGAAATGAGTCATCCACTACCCCTTCAACTGATTATGTTGGAAATATTGATAAAAAATATGCCACTACATTAGCCTCACCAGGTTTTTCCACTATTGTAATATCAAAATCTTGTAGAAGGAGCAACCATGTTACTAGTCTACCCCTAGCTATAGGCTTGTTCATTAAATATTTGACAGTTGTATGGTTTGCATGAATAAAAATGAATAAATAGTAATGCAATGCCCAAATTTATTAATGGCATACACTACTGCTAGCATCTCCTTTTCTGTAACATTATAATTCAACTCTCCTCTCTAAAGATTCTTGCTAATGTAGTAAATTTCACTCTTTGTTACCTTCTTTCTTACCCAAAACTACTCTGATAGAAAAATATGAAGCATCTATATGTATATGAAAGGGTAAGGTCCAATTTTCCCCCCTCAAAACAAGTTCTTGAGTTAAGGCTTTCTTCATCTCTTCAAAGGAGTGTTGACACTTTGATGTCCAATCAAATTCAATATCTATACTCAACAAAACAAACAATGGTGCAACAATTTTACTAATGTCTTTAATAAACCTCTTGTAGTAGCTTGCATGTACAAGGAAAATTTTGATGTCTCCTTTCCTCTGTGGAACATGTAATGCAGAAATAATTTGTATTTTATGTGGATCAACCTGAATCCCTGCACTGGATATGAAGTTCCCTAAAAAAAATCCTTGAGTCATCATCATAAAGCACTTCTCATTGTTGAGTGACAAGTTGTGTTATTTACATCTTTTTAATACCTTTTCTAGATTTCTAAGGGATTCCTCATAAGTTTCCCCATATGTGGTGAAATCATCCATATATATCTTCATACATTCATGAGCATAATTAGAAAAGATGTTGAGCACTACCCTCTGAAAAGTAGCTGGAGCATTGCATAAACCAAAGGGTAGAACAAAGTAGGCATAAGTACCCCAAGGACATGTAAATGTTGTCTTGTCTTAATCTTCTGGAGCAATTTTTATTTGATTGTAACCACTGAAACCATCTAGTAATGAAAAGTACTTCATCCTTGCTAAAGAGTCAAGCACTTGGTCTATAAAGGGCAATGGGAAGTTGGTGCAAGGGAACCATGTTAGTTTTTGCAAATATGGTCATATGATAGTTTTGGGTTTTTTGAGTCTTATTTGGTGTAATAAGGTCATAATAGACCATTATCCATGTATTAAGTCATTTTGAGTCGGTTAGAGTTAAAGTGGTTAAGTTTTGGGTAAATGTTGTCAATGTTGCATTAACAACTTTTACAAATTTTGTCATGTTTGGAAAACCAAATGTAAACTAGTTCAAAAATCAATTAGAATGATGGGTTTGAATTTTACAAGGTTAAATATGCCTTAGAAACTTCATGTCATGGTTCTGGAATTTATTTTGTTGAAGAAAGCAATAAGAAATCCTCATTTTCTATGTGTTTTCAGTTAAATTTTCTGCAATAGGCTTCTGTATGGACCCGTACTGATTGATTTTGATTTGTAGTATTTGTAATTTGATGGAGATGTGAATCAACTACATTTTGGTTCTTGTTTGGACTGATTTCATAGAGTTTAGAGCATTTTACAAGCATTTTTCTGGAAACAGTTTCTAAAACCCTATTTTGATGGTTTAAGGGTAAGAAAATGGCATAATTGACCATTCCACCGATGCAATGCTTTGAAATTTAGTGGAATGGTGTTATATAGGGTCTTATTTAATGTTAGTAGGTTAGTAGTTGTAGGGAAGGAGGTTTGGGGCTGATATGGTGATGCCCTAGGGTGAATTTTACATGTTTTCAAGCAAAAGAGGTGTAGATTCTAGGGTTTGTACAAAAGCTTTTGGGATTGTTCATATAATGGTTGGAAAAGCTTGTCCAGGTCATAATTGAAGTGTTTGAAGTGTTGGTTTACAGAGTAGAGGCCTAGAGTATGAAGATTCGATAAACCCTCCTTGAACAATGCATAAATAGGCCTAGGTAAGGGTTTTATGATTTGATGAGTTTGTGGGCATTCCTTTGGACACAAATAATTGATTTAGACCTTTTGTAACCTGGTTGAGGTCTTGTAATGGAGATTTGAGGTTGGCAGATTGTTTGGTTTGGTGTTGCTTTGAAAATTAGGGCTAATTGAGCCTCTTTTTAGTGTAGCAGTCCATTTTAGGAGGGTATGTTCTGAAACAAGCATATGAACAAATTTGATATGTCAAAGTAGAGGAAAAAGGGTATTTGAAATGCTAGTTCTCTTGTGGGTTTGAAGTTTATTTTGCAATATATGGTCAGAAAACATCATTTGGAATGCTACGAGGCAAAGATGGAGAAATTGTGAGAAGTCACCAAATTAGGGTCTAAAGGTTGAAGAATTGTTTGAAATAGTTTGAATTGTGATTGTTTGAAGATATCCTCCTTGCTTTGCATCAATTGGTATTAGAACATAGGTTTGTGATTTTTTGAAGGAAGATGATTGAAGTTTGAAGAAGGGAAAGTTGTAGTTTTAAAGGACAAGATGCATCCTAAAGGAAGTGAAGCCCTTGTTAGAGAAATAAGATTGATGAAAGAGTCATAAGAAGTAGTTTTAGCTAGACACCCAGTATTAAAAATAAGACAAAGAAGAGGAAAGGCCACTGAAGATGAGAGTGACTGAGAGGAATCTGAAGATAGTGAGAATGAAAAACCTTCGAGAGGAGTCCAAGGTGATGATGAGTTGGACCTTGATGAGAGAAGGATGGTGAAGATGTTGAAGGCTGTTAGAGGAGATGCTTTTGGTGAGAAAATAGATTTACCAATGCATAATGGAAGGTTGGATGTAGAAGAAGTATTGGATTGGATAGATCACTGGATAATTACTTTAAATACAAGGAGGTTGTAGGTGATCAAAAGGTAAATTTTTCTAAGACTAAGTTGAAAGGTCCTACTCTAACATGGTGGAACTATGTACAAGAGGAAAGAGTGAAAAAGGGAAAAACAAAAATCAGTTCATGGGATAGGATGGTGTCAAATATCAAGAATCAATTCTTGCTAGGTGATCATGCAATAAATTTTTTTAAGAAGTTGCAAAGTTTAAAGTAGAAGGAAAAGGATGTTATGGCCTACATAGAGGAATTTCACAAGTTGAGCATTAGAGCTGGTCATGTTGAAAATGAAAATGAGAAGATAGCAAGGTATATGAATGGATTAAGATTTCAAATTTAGGATGAATTGAGTCTTGCCACTCTTAGGACAGTTGAAGAATGTTTTCAATTGGCTGCTAGGGCAGAGGAGAAGTTAAAAAGAAGGCAAGAAATACAAGGAAGAGGTTCAAGGAAGTCCTATGAAGACCAAGAAGATGCAAGTAAAAGCAAAAACCAAGTTGTTGATCAAAGAGGTGGATTTAGAGGCTTTAGAAGAAGATTTGGTGGAAAAGGCAGAGGTTCAAACACATTTTTAGGAAGATGTTATCATTGCAATGAATTTGGTCATCAAGCATGGAAGTGTCCAAATAAACAAGCTTCTACTTCAATTGGTGCAAGAGGAAGATTGTGAAAGTGTTAATTCTCCTAATCAGCTTGCTGCTCCAGAAGTTGGAGAATCCTTAATGGTTAGAAAAACACTCCTCAACGCATCCAAGGAGAAGGAGCCACAAAAAAAAAGAACACTTTTCAAGACCACTTGCAAGTGAAAAGGAAAGGTATGTAAAGCATTAATAGAATTTGGAAGCACATATAACATAGTGTCTATAGAAATGGTTTACAAATTTAAGTTAGAAAAGATACCTCATGAAACACTTTATAAATTGTCTTGGCTGAATGAGAATCAATTTGTTTTAGTGAATGAGCAAGCTTGGGTTGAGTTTAATATTGGTGGATATAAGGATAAAATTATTTGTGATGTGTTTCCTATGGATGTGTGCCACTTGTTGCTAGGAAGACCATGCCAGTTTGATAGACATGCAATTTATGATGGTAGGAACAATACTTATGAGATTGAGAAAGATCGCATCTCTTTTACTTTGACTCCATTGGTAGAGGATGATAAGGGACAAGGTAAGGCAGCTAAGGTGATCATGTTAGGAAAGAAGGAGTTTATAAAGATAGATGAAAATAAGAATATGGAGATTGTAGCCACTTCAAGACTTGAAGGTACCAAGATAGCAAGGATGAAGAGTGATATGATTTTGAGGGAAAATGAGATTGAGAAGGTCAAGGATGAATTGATTGTGGAAATGCAAGATTGGTTTGAGAAGCATGTTGAGGGGATGATCAAAAACGTGTTTTGTTCATTGTTTTCCAAAGAGGACAATGGTCTCAAGGAAAGAACTAGCCAAAGGTAAAAGGAAATGCATGTTTTCAATACCTAACTCATTGGAAGGGATCGCCAGATAGAAATGCAACTTGGAAGTCACTAAATGATGAGATGCAACATGGTTTTTTTCATAAAATAGTCCTCAAAGTGACTTGAGTTCTTTTTCTCTCCAGGTGTATGGTGTAGGGGTACCGTGTTAGTTTTTGTAAATATGGTCATATGATATGTTTTGGGTATTTTTAGTCTTATTTGGTGTAATAAGGTCATAATAGACCATTCTCCATGTATTAAGTCATTTTGAGTCAGTTAAAGTGGTTAAGTTTTGGGTAAATGTTGTCAATGTTGTATTAACAACTTTTACAAATTTTGTCATGTTTGGAAGACCAACTGTCAAGTAGTTGAAAAATCAATTAGAACGATGGGTTTTCATTTTACAAGGTTAAATATGCCTTAGAAACTTCATGGCATGGTTCAAGAATTTATTTTGTTGAAAAAAGCAATAAGAAACCCTCATTTTTTGTGTGTTTTTAGTTAAATTTGCTGCTATAGGCTTCTGTACAGACCCGTACTAATTGATTTTGACTTTTAGTGTTTGGAATTTGATGAAGATGTGAATCAAATACATTTTGGTTCTTATTTGGACTTATTTCATAGAGTTTAGAGCATTTTACAAGCATTTTTTTAGAAATAGTCTATAAAACCCTATTTTGAGGGTTTGAGGGTAAGAAAATGGAATAATTGACCATTCCACGCATGCAATGCTCTGAACATTGGTGGAATGGTGTTAGATAGGGTCTTATTTCATGTTAGTAGGTTAGTAGTTGTAGGGAAGGAGGTTTGGGGCTGATATGGTGATGCCTTAGGGTGAATTTTACATGTTTTCAAGCAAAAGAGAGGTGTAGATGGTAGGGTTTGTACAAAAACTTTTGGGATTGTTCATGTAATGGTGGGAAAAGCTTGTGCAGGTAATAACTAAAGTTTTTGAAGTGTTCGTTTGCAGAGTAGAGGCATGGAGTATGAAGATTCAATAAACCATCCTTGAAAAATAGGCCTAGGTAAGGGTTTTGTGATTTGATGAGTTTGTGGGTGTTTCTTTGGACAAAAATAACTGATTTGGACCTTTTTTAACCTGGTTGAAGTCTTGCAATGGATATTTGAGGTTAGTAGAGTGTTTGGTTTGGTGTTGCTTTGAAAATTAGGGCTAATTGAGCCTCTTTTCAGCGTAGCATTCCATTTTAGGAGGGTGTGTTCTGAAACAAGAATATGAACAAATCTGATATGTCAAAGTAGAGGAAAAAGGGTATTTGAAATGCTAGTTCTCTTTTGGGTTTGAAATATTTTGAATTGTGATTGTTTGAAGATCTCCTCCATGCTCTGCATTAGAAGTGGTCCTTCATAGTGGTTGTGTTAAGTTTTCTATAATATACACAGACTCTCCATTTGCTACCCTTTTTGGGAACAATAACCAAAGATGAGACCCATTCACTGTCAGATATAGGATAAATAAAGCCTACATCAAGGAGTTTTTGAAGTTCAACTTTGACTATTTCTCTCAAGGCAGGGTTCATTCATCTTTGAGTCTATCTAATGGGTCTATAACCATCATTGATATAGATCCTATGCATACATAAGTCAAGATCTATGCCTATCATATCATGGTATTCCCATGCATATGCTACTGCATGTGCCTGCAACACAGTAGTTAGAGAATTATGTTGCTCATCAATCAATGCATTGTTTATGTTCAACATTTTTCCTAGCATGACTTCTAATTCTTTGGATGATTCTTGCATAGATGAAATATCAAGGCTTGGAATGATTGGTACACATTGTTGTGGAAGTAAGGAATGAAAGATTTGACATATTTCTTCTGAGGAATTGGTGGGTGTAGTAATTTGCAAGGGGTCTTGTAGGTATGCGAGACAGTCTTGTTGCTATGGTCTCCTACAACAGTCATTATGTATTATGTGAGAAATCATCTCATCTTCATCCTCATCATCCGATAGATGGTTAGGTTCTATAGTCATCAATTTTTTTAGGGAATAATTATGTTCCTCATCCAAGGTGGTCCAAATAGTTTGCTCAAGATTAGCATACGGTTGGGTTGGAGGGTAGAGGAACAATTTCTTGGTCACTATCCCATTAGATATTATCATATTTCCAAACCTACAACCTATGATTGCATCTGTTGTAGCTAACCATGGTCTACCTAGGATGAGTGGATACAATGCAAGGTTGAACTTTGGCTATAAAACTATGAAATCAACAAGATATTCCCAAGAATCTAATACAATAACTAAGTCTTCAATGATTCCTTTAGGCTTGACTGTTGACGTATCAACCAACTATAGAATAGTTTGTGTAGGCCTAAGGTTGGCTAACTGAATTAATTGCATTGTTTCTTTAGTCATAACATTGATTGTTGCCCCTAATTCTATCACTAGGTGTTCTTGATAAGGGTCTCATTAATCTTAACGTCCTCTATTGGACTAACAGGGTCTATGTATTTAGGGACAGTTATGTTCCCTAACATGAAATCTACAAGGTTTCCTAGGACATGACTATCTGAGGATCCTTCATTTTCCTCCCTAGTTTCTTAAGACGTAGGTCCCTTACTGCTTTTGTATAGATTGGAATGTCCTTAATAGCTTGGATGAGAGGAATCTTAATATTGACATCCCTAAGTGGACCCAACAGGTTTTTCTCAACTTGTGTGATGCTTTTGAAGGAAAAGGAGGCTTTGGACTTGAGGTAGTTTGGTGTACCAAATTTGGCTTAGGTTCCAAAGGTGTTTTATCTAAAGCTTCAACTACATGTTCCTCATCCTCCATCTTAGTGATTTGAGGGGATGAAGGTCTAGTCAGTTGTTTCCCTAATCTAAGGTGGACATCACTCACCTCTACCCAATAAGTAGGGTATTGCATAGCTTTGTAAGTACAATCCTATTGGAAAGGATTGTTGTTAGGGTTAGGTGTAGGTTGGGAAAGTATTTTTGGTGGTTTGGGTGATTGAGATGTAGGATTTGATGGAGACATAATGGCTTTCTTTTGTGGCTGAGGAGGAAGCATAAGATGTTGATAGTTCATGTTTTGTTGTTGCCACTGCTGGCCTTTTTTCCATTGAGGCTATCACTGGTTCTACTGTGTTGGCCATTGGGGATTGTAATTGGAACCATAAAAAAAATGTTATGACCAAGGATTTGGTTGCCACTGGTTCCAATTTTGTTGAGGTTGTGGCCATTGTTGAGGGTTTTGTCATTTATTTTGATTAGCTAGCCAAGGCTGAGAGTTCCAAGTGGAAAAATTCTGATTTCTAGTGGGAAAGGATGAATTAAAGTTAAGAGGGTCTTGTGGCATACCTTATCTTTGTTTCCATGGCCTTCTTTGAGCTATGTAAAATAAATATCCATCCTCTCCTTCAAGTGGCTAAAAATTAGGTCTCTCAGTTTTGTCTTGTTGAATACTAGTGACCCTCTTGCATTTACAGTTTGCTTTCCTTTGCCTACAACTGGGACAATATTCAGTGATCGTTACTTCAGCTTCCTCTTGCTTCTTGATGTGGAGAGTATCCAACTGAGTTGCTAAATGGTTGATAATGTCCTCCTTCATGTTGGACAATAAATTACTTAACTCTATCTTTGAAACCCCTGTGGATGATTTTCCAATAGCGGATGCCCTATCTCCTCTTGGTTTCTTAGTGAAGGTCCTGGAATAATTCCTACATACCTTACAGATGTATTCAAATGGTATTTGAAAGATATCCCTTGTCCAATGAGGTTGAGGGATTCCATACAATCCTCATTGACTCCCCTCAAAAATACTAACTTAAGGGATTCTTTGGACAACTTATTTTATGGGTTTTTCTTCAAGGCAAATTGAAATATCTCCACATAATCTTCTAATGTCTCATCCTCCTTTTGTGAAATTCTAAAAATTTCATCTCTCCTCCTATCAAGTCCTCTATAGTAGTCTTGGTACTTCTACAAGAACAATTTTTCCATGGTATCCCAATTAGGAACAACAACCTTGCCTAATCCCACAAACCATCTTAGGGATGCATCTTTTAGAGTGGTAGGGAAGAGTTTGAGCCTATGAGCATCAAAATTATAGTCATAACTTATGCATAGGATATCAAATCAAATAGAAATGTATTTGGATCCTCAATCATCAACCCATAAAATACTAGTAATGCTAAAGGAGGGATATTCTTTTGCATAGTATCCCTTTCCTAGTTGGTGATTGGGAACTCAAAGGTTGCTTGTTTAAGATCATCCACTGCATCACCCATGGTTTGGTAATGTCCACTCTATAAGTGTAGTAGATGTTGGTGATGGAGAAATTTATTCTTTAGTATTACCCTCGCTCTGAGTACTGGATCACCAATTTTTTCTATGGATTCTTGGCATGTATAGGGGAGGAATCTGCCTAAAGAGTCTCTCTACCTCCACATACATGAAATATGGATTTATATAGTAACATTCCTACATAATGTTTGTGTATCTTTTTGGTGTTGTGAAAAATATTAAGTCTAATAGTCCTAATGTTGAAAAAAAAGTGTAAACTATGAAAGCTCGGAAAACAAGTCTATGAAGTTAGCACCATCCCCAACAATGGCACCAAAAATGTAGATTCTAAAATAATGTATTGTAAACTTGGTAGAACCTACATAATTTAGGGGTATGTCTAGCTGAATAGTCCATTCAAAATTGCAAAGACAATATTAAAGTGTCAACCCAAGGATTATAAACTTATGATAGTGTTGCACTGTATGTGCCTTTGGAGACTTGAGATTGCCTAAGTTATCCTATTCAAGGTGTTCTACTTGTTGGAAATTTATAGAATTGCATAACAGTAAAAGAAATAAACTAGAGCTAATGGCTACAAGTTCCTTTAGCTTAACCTGTAATTGAATTATTGCTAATAAAGAATTACTGAACTAACTCAAAAATACTTAAGCTGGAAATTAAACTTACTCTAACCTCTAGAGTACTACAGATTAACCAAATGCATGCATACTCATGAACATTCATTACTAATAATCAAGGTATGAGAATCTATTATGATTTACATGTAATTTTTGAAACAATGATAAACAAAAATAACTACTTAAATAGAAAAAGAACAACTATAAATGGAGTGAAGAATAGTTACCTTGAGTGGCCTACTCAAGTGGCTATCTTCACTTAATTAGAACCAAATATAAATATGAGATTCTACACATCCATGTGAAATTGAACTTTATTCATTATGCATCACAAAAGATTACAAAAAATCTCTTTCAAAGATTATATTCAATGAAATCATTATGAATAATCAACATGTTTGTAGATGATAACTAAAACTGAAAAGCTATTGATAGCAAAACATTGAAAATCAACTAACTTATCTAAGGAATCAACCACCGGCTATATACTAGCACAAGAGAGTTTATTTTAAGTAACAACTAACTGTAACCATTAACTATCACTCCTAGATATCAAAGTATATAGTTAAGATTGAATTGTTCAAACCATAACTAGAAAGAAAGAAGAGTTCTAATAGAACCAAAACTATGTAAAACAAATTTCATGTAAAACACACAAACAGTTATTCAGAATCCTATCAAAAATAGAATTATTCTTCTCCAATGCTTTATTAACTATCATAATGATGCACAAAAAACTCCATTAGGTGTCTTCATATGGTAGTTATTGCATTTAGCTTGATTTGTCACTTCCCCTGTTTCGTTGTCCCAATCTTTCTTTTGCTATAGGTTATAGCTTCCAATTTCTATGGGCTATAGTTCCCTTTTTGAGCTGCAAGGGGTTAATCCAAAAAATATGCGAGCTAAACTACCATGTTCAGCACAAATTCCATCATTTCCTTTGGTCTAAACATAAACTAATGCAATGCTACTATATATTATAATAGCTTCCATTTTATGATTGGGTCAAAGTTTGTATAATGACTTGTGAAAATTGAATAGCTTCAGAATTAGTATCTCAAGGTTTATCATGTTGTTTAGTATTCATAGCTGCTTGAGAAAATAGACTAATATTTGAACCCATCAGTTGGAAAAGGAAACCTAGGTAGATTTAGACCAAAGTTTGATGTTGATGTTTGTTGGATGGATGGAGGCTATGAAACCTCTAAAATACAAAGTTTGGTTAGATGTTATTTTGATAGATGTTTGAGGATGATCCTTGCTTGTCCTATAATAATGAGTCTAAGAAAAGGAAGACAATAATGATTTTAGAATCCTAGGGGTAGATCATGAATACTAAGCAAGCTAGCTCACAAAGATTGATGCTAATTTAACTAGGTACCTAAAAATGATTTTTTTTCAAGCAAAAAGCTAAACTAGAGGATAGGATATGAGATATAAACCAAAAAAATATGCCAAATGTTGGTTGATGTTGGATGAGTTGTTTTCTATTTTTTATGAGATTGATGTTTGATCCAAAACTAAAAGGATGTGATTCTAAAAGCCCAATATGAAATAATGATATGGGATGAGGATGAAAAATTTGTTTGCTATTTTTGGATGACTGATTATGGTTACAAGTCTATGTATAGACCCATAATGACTAATGATTGAATTTTGCAATCTAATATTTTAGGAATTCTAGGATGATGATGACATCCACCTTCAATTTTGTAGATAGACTTGATGGCTGATTGGGAGGACACCATATATTCTGGAGAGATGCCTTCCAAATAGGGTCAAAAACTAGTTTGGGGAGGCACAAGATGTCCTCACAGCTGACTATCATGCACTATTTTCTTGAACACAATGGGAGATAGCAAATTGGGGACCCATGTAGGTCCCTTAGATAACACTTACATAGGTTTTGTAGCTAGCACCGACACAATGGTTATGGGCAGATGACCTAGGAGTGACAATTGACTAAGATGCTTGGTGGATCCCACAAAGACCTCTTAGGTTTACTCATCCTGATGGTGGAGCAGTTGGAGCTTATAGGAGGCGAAGGGATGTTGAGACAGGGAGAGATCATCATCAAAGGCAAGGATTGGAGGCTGATATCCTCATGGTAGAGGATAGAGGGAAATCAGAGGTGGGGGTACAAACAATGGTACCTATAGGAGGATGTATGATGCTATGATAATATGGATATATGATGCTTACTAATACTTACTGATGCTTTGTGGATGTAAGATGTGATGGATATTTTTGTGTATGTCATGACACTTGAATATAACTATTAGTATGATGTGTGGGATAGAAGAAACGATAGATGATTAGATGTATAGATAAAATAAGATGTGATGAATGAATGATACTAATCAAATATTGAGATATCTATGATTATAAGGATGGATTTGATTTTTTTATTGGATATGTGATAAGGTAGGTTATATGATTTTTATTTTTCTTTAGGTTGTGCTAAATAATGTAGATAAATATTTATTTTGATATAGCATGTAGACACTATGCACTAAGGTATGATGAAATAGGGTGGTGTCGCATCTATTCCATGGACTTTGAATCTACAAAAAAATAGGAGTGTTCTTGTTCATACCAGACATACAAAAAACTTATTTGATTATGTGAGAGAATGAAGCCTCAAATAAAGTTAGGATAATGCACCAAAGGTATGAAGAACCTAATGTGTAAGAGTTGTTGTATTGCCTGAAACTATCCCCACACACACAAGGAAAGTACTCACCATGGTCATATTACAAGAACAACACACAAACATGGCAAACAAAAGAAATGAACATGCCCTATTACGTACCCCTCTAGACACACCAAGATATTGGTATCAAGGTGGCTAAGTGAGCTTGATGGAATATGACAGATAAAACAAAAAGAAAAGATTGATTGACAAAACAAATCAATGCCATAATTTCTCTTTCTAGGTGAGAACCTAGAAAATAGGCGCCGTATGTAAATAAAAATTATCCACCATCTATCAAATATATCTCTCATCTCGTTCATAATAATATCTATCCATGATTTGTACCTATTGTAGGAAAGATATATCTGTTAAGGTGGTAATGTTATATTTTGAATTAGATGCTTTGTATTTGACTGATATCTATCACTACTCATACCATCTAAGCATTTTCCTAAGATCATCTCATTCAATCCATAATAAAGTGATCTCATATCTAACTAGTGGCATTTTCTTGAACCTAGTTGTCGAATTAGATTCTTGTTCCACACCTATAATTTTAAAATCCAAAAACATACAAATAACATCAAAATCAATAAACATCCAAATAATGTCAAAATCCAAAAACATCCAAATAATACAAAAGCTCCAAAAGAAAACTCAAATATTCCAAAAAAGCTCCAAAAAACATTCAAAAAATTCTAAAATATTCAAAAACAAATCACCATAAATCATCCATCCACAATAAACTTGTCGTCCATAATAAACTTATCATCACACTCATCTTTGAAAAAGTAAGAAAAATTAAATATGGTAATCATCGAAACACAAACATTTATATAAAATTGCAAGCATTGACCATTGTCGAAATATACCAACTACCTACATGTCAGCAGCCTAAAATATCTAATTCAACATCCAACATCATCACCTTAATAGATATATCTTTCCTACAATAGGAGAAAATCACGGATAGATATTATTATGGATGAGATGAGAGAGATCTTTAATAGATGGTGGATAATGCTCATTTACACATGGCGCTTGTTTTCCAAGTTTTCACTTGGCAAGAGATATTATGATATTGATGTGTTTTGTTAGTCAATCTTTTCTTTTGGTTTTATCTTTTGTCTCATTCCATCACTCACTCAAAACCACCTTGATCTTGAATATCTCGGTGTGTCTATATGGGTACATAATGGGACATAGTCATTACTTCCATTTGCTATGTTTGTGGGATGTTCTTGTAATGCAACCATAGCAATTACTTTCCTTGTGTGTGTGGGGATATTTTTAGGAAATACAACCCTTGCATATCAGGTTCTTCATACCTTTGGTGCATTGACCAAACTTTCTTTGAGGCTTCATTCTCTCTCATGATCAAACAAGGTTTCCATATGTCTAGTATTAACAAGGATACTCCTATTTGTTTGTAGAGTCAAAGCCCATGCAATAGATGCAATGCCACTCTGGTTCTTCATACCTTGGTGCATAGTGTCTTCTTGCTATATCAAAATAAGGATTCCTCTATATTATTTATAATAACCAATAGAAAAATAAAAACCATCTATCCTATCTCATCACATATCCAATAAAATAATCAAATCCATCCTAATAATCATAGACTTCTTGATATTTGATTAACATAATTCATTTGTCACATCCTATTCTATCTACCCATCTAATCATCTATCTTTTCTTCTATCCAACCCATCATACTAACAATTTTATTCAAGTGTCATGACATACAAAAAAATATCCACCACATCTTGCATCCAAAAAGCATCAATAAGCATCAATAAGCATCATATTTCCATATTATCATAGCATCATACATCATCCATCCTACATAGTCATCATATATAACATCAAAAATTAAAAAATAATCATCATAACATAACATCATACATCTTGCATCCACAGATCATTAGTATCATTATAGCATCATATATCCATAACATGTCATCATATATCATCACATCATGAGAATCACCAAAAGAATACAATAAATCACATAATCATCATTGAAATCACATCATATGCATCCATAAAATCCATAACATCACATAAGCCATAATCATAGTAGCTCAAAATCAATATCTCATATATCATCAAATGCATGTCATGATACAAGTCTATACAAGGAATATGTGTACAAAGGGATATTGAGAGCCAATAATACATATATAAATCATCAAAAATATATGTATAAATCAAAATATATATCTGTACATCAAAATAAAAGATATAATCTACATAGAGCTCCCCCTCTTCTCCTGACCAGGAGAACGAGGAGGAGGAACCATTTGTTGAGCCCCAGGTATTTGTTGTTGATCCATTTGAACACTTGACACTTGTGGATGTTGAGAAGGTTGTTGCACCTAAGAAAAATGACCCATAGATCCTTTATCTGATCCACCAAACTGTACAGTCGTACTCCTAGTTGAAAATCCTGACTGCCTCTAGCCTACAAGTACCACCACCTCATAGAGGGCACAGTAGTATGTAGCCTCTAGATGTTGCCTCCTAGCCCACTCAATGTCTCACTCTACTATGATTTGGGCTAGTTGAGCCTCTTCCTACTACCTCTAGGTGGTCTCTACATCCATCTTTTCCATCCTATGGTATCTCTCAGCTTTCCTCTAGATCAGTTGTGTAGTTAGGCCATCCCTCTTAACCCAGTATCTATATGTTTGTCTATCTCTCTCCTGTCCTGATCTCTCTCTCTAAGAGAAAATCAAATTTTTACATCAACATGGCCTACTCCCTGAGGCATCTTGCTATTTACTCTCCTCTTATCTCCTCCTCCTACAAGTACCATTATTGGTACCCCCATCTTTGATTTCCCTCTATCCTCCACCACGGGGGTCTCAACCTCCACTCTCTACCTCTAGTGAAGGGATCTCCCTGTCTCAACATCCCTCCACATCCTCTAAGCTCCCACCACTCCATCACAAAGATGAGCTAACCTATGAGGTATCTGTAGGATCCACTAGGAATCATAGTTAGCTATCACTCCTTAGTCCTTTTCCCCATCTACCCATAACCATTATACTAGTCCTAGTAGGAAAACATGTGTAATTTTTATTTGAGGGACTAATACAGGTCCCTAATCTGCTAGCTCCTACTATGTATGGGAAAATAGTGCTTGATAATCAGTTGGAGGGACATCCTGGGCCTCCTCAAATTGGCGTCTGACCCTATCTGGAAGGTATCTCTTGAGAATATATGGTGTCCTCCTACTCAACCATCAGGTCTGTCTCTATAATGAAACGTGGATTCCATCATCATCTCATGCCTCAAAAAATAAATAAAATAAGGGAGCCATGTCCATAGAGTAAATAGAAAAATAAAATAATTTTTTTGTGCATGACATGTAAATAGGGTGTGTAAGAACAACACACTTCACATCTTAACATGGGAGCACATAATCATTTCATTTCAGATCACTTCTTGGTTTCTTTTTGTAGTGTAGAAAATTGACTCCTTTCTATGTGATAGTACAATTTCACACTTAATTTGGACCTATTCTAGTGACCTTAAATTTATGCATTTTTACCCTTCATAAATCAGGCCCCTAATGCCCTTTATCATGTATCCCAAGGCATATTATTATCATTTTCCAACATTGTGACATGCATTGAATAAATACATTTAATTAATTTAAAACCTCAAAACACATGGATCCTAGATTTTTAGGCCAGGACTCATTCACCCTTGGGAAAATGGTTCCCCTTTAGGATCCAAAATAAATATTTAAATGTTTTTGGTGGTATTTTAAAGTTCCAGATTCAAGTTTTAAATATCAGCTATCGGGATCTAATATTTAGGAAATTAGAGAAGAAGCCTATAAAGCCTAGTCTTTTCACCATTTCAAACTAGAAGAGAGATTTTGCAAGAGATCAAGTTTGAGAGATCAAGGAGAAATTTCAAAGAACATTCAAGCAATAAAATTTGAAGTCTTGGAGTAGCATTTTGTGTGTATTTGCAAGTCTTCAAGCTCATTTTTTCAAGGATTTGATCAAGCATTGATTAAGATTGAAGGTTGATGCCTACAGTGGATCATGAAGGATTCTAGGTATGGGAGATGCATTTGGCCATTTTTCCTAACCTAATGACTTGTTTCCTAAGTGATTCCATCTTCTATCTTCATTCTCCTAGCTACCTAAAGCAAGGTATTGTCATATTTCAAATTTTATTGTGGTGTATGGACTTCTTCCTAATTGAATCTTTTTCCATTATAGGAATCATGCTCTAATGCACCTGAGTAGTGTTTCTTTGCATATTATATCTTAACAACCTTAGATGAACTTAAGGTTAATGATTACACACATTTTCATTTATCATATTTACTTCATTTTATTAAGGTTTAATTTCCAAACTTGGGGTTTGATTGAGACAAACCCCCATCCACCCAAAAACAACATTTTCTCTTGTAGGTTTGTCATAGGTCCAGATCTGGGAGTGAAGGTTAACAAGTACAAGAAGAAAGGATAGGAAAAAATATACAGATATAGATTTTGAAGTTTTAGAAAGGGCTATTGGGACCCATTCACCCTAAGGTGAATGTTTCCTGCTTCAGGCTACAAAAAATAGTTTTTAGACCAGGTGTACATTGTTTTACCCTTCTTAGATCTTCTAGAAAGTTGTTGTTTTTGCTTGTGTTATCCTTTAAATCTACATTTCAAGTTTTATGTCATACAATTGAGTGCATTAAGTATTTTATTTTTATCTCCCCAAAGTGCATTTTAGTCATATTTTTCATTTTCTATCATAAAGGAAACAATAGATCCCCTAATAGGGTTGACTCACTTAAGGGATGAAGGTCAAATCCTACCTTTGGAAGATATCTTTTCCTAATGAAATCAAAGGAAATATGAGGGTGTCTTAGATCTATATTCTATTTTGGTCTTCCACATCCTCATCCATTTTCCTTCATTTTAGTTTTTTTGAGCATTGAACATTGATTATTGTCTTCCCTAGGTAGATATTTAGTTATGCACACAATTCTTTGTGAAGGATTTTCCACCATGGAAGAGGTCTCTTTGTGTTTTATTTCACTTGAAGTATTTGGAGGGGATGAAGCATTATCTGGGATTGAGCATCTTTGAAGGGGAAAAATGGTGTTTTCTCTTTCAAAGAAGCACCATCATGGATATCATTTTTAATAACAAGAGAAATATGTTGGTGCCTAAGATTTTCCCCCTTCTACCAAGTTTCTTGCTAAGGAGGATAAAACTTGTTTATACCCATTCACGTTGTGCCTTATATTTTAACAATCTCTATATCTAACTGTTATGCTTTCATAATCTCCTGATTATTTTCATATCTTTTCTTTGACCTTAATTCCATTTTTTGTTGGTAAGGGTTCAAAGAGATCCATTTCTATCAAAAATCAAGCAAAAATGAAGGAGGAGTGGAGGTGAAAGAGGATTTTGGTTTAGAATTAACTGACCTAATAATAAATTTTACAATGGATTTGTCGATCGAAGACAAACACAAAGACCCCTAAAAATGTAATGGTAGATTGGGTAATTGCACCCATATTGGGATTACAATTAAAATTTTAGTAAAAGGGTCAAATTCATAAAACTATGGTTTTATGCTCAAGAGAGACTTGCACTGAACCCATGGGATAGAAATAATTCCTTGTCCTTAGGGTATTCATATATCACATAGAAGAATCCTTTAGTGTAGGGGCCAATGAAAATCTCACCATCAAGGATGTGTTGCTAGTTTTCTTTAATATACTTGATAAGCTCAACCAAGTTAGGCTAAAAATTATAGAGATGAAAAATTAGAGTATGATATCTCTGTGCAACCTCATCTCTCAATTCTTCTTTACCAAGAATAATAATAGGAGTATTCATTACCAAGGTATGATCCTCTTTCATCTTGTAAATCTTGATTTGCACTTGAAAAAAAATAAATTCAAAATACACTTTCAAGGATCTTGTTTTAGTTTGTGGGGACCTTTGTAAATTTTCCCTTTTTCATCCTAAGGGGCTAGAGAGTAGTTGATGGAATTTTCTCATGACAGAGATAAGGAAGATCTATGTTGCCAAAAGGAGTGTTTGTAGACGTATCGGAGGTAGAGAAAGTCTTACCCAAGATGACACATGCAAAAAGCTTACATTTTTCTATCCTCAAGACCCTAGCTCCTACTAGAAAGATGTGATTTTAAAACTTGACTGAACCATAGGATTGTTAGCTTGTGGAGATTTAGTATTAGATTTATTTTATATTTATATTAAAAAAAATATGTGGACTGTGTTTTAGTTTTCATTTACATGGGTGTGAAATGACAATAATTTCTTGTCACTCTTTGTTTAAAAATAGTACTAATAAATATTAAATAGAAGTGAATTTAAATCAAACTATTGAATCATTTAAAGGAAATAAAATAAATTTTGGATTCCATTAAAAACCAATAATGCATGTTAGACAACCTAAATTGTAACACATTTTTTTTAGACTGGTCAAGTTAGGGTTGGGGCCCTCTCCCTTTATATTAATTCAAAAAATTACAATGATTATATTTGATTTCCTTCCAACCAATGGAGAGGATATGTTGTTTCTTTAGAGATACATAATAAGAGCTGATTAATATTTACATCACTATTCACAACCCATACTATCCACCTATACATATTCTAGTCAAGTTGGTAACACAATGTCGATATAGGCTATAGTCCACCCATCTATATATATTTTTTTAAAGAGAATAGATATACTAAGAAGGATACTACATACTATGAAAGACCATAAACTCAATACATCGACCAATACAAAAACATTACCATGAAAACCATAACAAAGACACCAAAGAGACTAAAGCAACCCATTGCAATCAGGCCCATATGACCTATCCTCCATCTTTATCAATGCTACCCTACTTTCTAAAAACTTGATGAATTTCTCCACTTTTTTTATATTGAAGTATTCTTGCAAAAATGACAATATTTTTTAGCACAAAAGCTAAGGATGTTCTATTTAAGATGATATGAAGACCTACCATCCTTATAAGAAAGATGTTTTTAGATAACATCCACCTCCTTGACTAATTCCTTGTGATTTTTCAATGCTTGTCACCATGTATATTGAAGCTAGCCCTATGAACTCAAAACTTGTTACTGGAAGAGATGAGATCCATTTAATCTTGCTGCTATCAATCACCTCATCTAATCTTGCTTTGAATTTATCCCACAAAAATTACCTTACCAGAGCCTTGGTTAACTCCTAGTTCTTTGTCAAGACCAATATATTATCGAAAAAAATTAAAGAAATTTCTAAGTTTACCCTATGCCTCATTGCACCCATCATAAAATCCTTCCCTCATAAAATTATATCCTCATTCAAGTTGCAATTATCTCTCCTTGAAATGTCATCAACCTTACAATGAAACCTAATTACAGAGTTGGCTCCATAATAACCAGATATAGAAAGCAAGAGACATAGATTCAAAGGTGGGTATTTCAAGAGAGTTCTTTCCCTATAATAAAATCCTCACAATTGATAAGAAATAAAATTACTCCACTTAATCACAAATCGATGCCAATTGCCACCCCAAAAAACATAATTTTTTGATAGCATTACAATATTGCTTAATATAGTTTAAAGTTTCAACTAATGTGTGATATCTGCCTTGATTATTTCTCTTCAATTTGTTAATCCCATGGTTTGATAGATATTCCACCACCCTATTTCCTTCCCTAGAATATTGCCTAATTGAAAAATTTGAGATTTCATCCAAAACAACCAAAGCCTCTCTTAAGATATTCATTATTTTCTAATTCTTTGAATTTCTATTTCTCAAGAAAATTATAATCACCATCGAGTTACCCTCTATAGTGATGTTTAAAATATTGAAAAATTTGACTAATTGAAATCCAAATAACAAAAATATTGCTTCTACTTTGTTAGTTGTCCCTACCTTTAATTTTTTTGTGGCCACTTTGTTTACCTTGTCTTAAGAGTTTTAGATAACACAACTAACACTAGATTGGCCTAAGTTACCCCAAAACATGTTGTCAAATTTTAATTTGCATGTGCCTACATGAGGTGTGGTCCATTTGATATGTGAAAAATCAACAATGGGAAAATTCCTAGCATATTTATAAAAACCACCCCTCGGTTACTAATAATTTTAAAAAAATCAATTCACAACTTAATCAACCAAGCATCTTCCATCAAGATTAGAAGCGTTGACTTCATAACTTCTCCATACCATGGTGGTCAAAACTCTACTCCACCACTTATTCTTACACTAAAAGGTGGTAAGATTCTAAGGTTAGGGTCCTCCCTAAACCTATACCTAAACCTCGATGGTTCATTCGTGATACCCTGCCTATGTATCCCATTTTGAGAATTAGAGGCTTTGTAGTTCCTAAACCAATCCTAGAGGGAGTTCATTCTCCCCTCTTGTATGAGATCTTTGTTATTACCTTTAAATCATGACTATTTATTAAGCGTAAGCTATCAACTTAGTCCAATAATAATATAATGACAAATTTTTTCCATCAAGTGTTGATTTCATGTCAAACATTAGTGTACAAACATACAAATTCACATAGGGTTCATATAATTTCATAATACCAAGTTCGCATACAATGAATATCTCAAGCATACATCACATATACAAAAGGTGACTAGATCCTACACATCACAAGTACAACAATGCTAGCATGCACACATCACAAGTACAATAATGACTAGCTCATACACATCACAAATACAAAAGTTACTAGCTCACACACATATTATAATAAAATAGTAACTAGCTCACACACACACATCACAAGTACAATAATGAATAGCTCAAGCATGCATCACATGTTCACATAAAGAACAACTAGTGAAATCAAAATGGATGCAATCTACTACATGCATCATCCTACTACCCAATTCATAATCACATAAGTCTGTAAGTAGATCTGACTTGGGAAAGTAATATCGGTGTATCCCATACTACACCATGGGTCACATCCTTTTCCTAATCCATTACACTTGTGATGAATATCAAGAAACCCATACTACTTTGATGTCATCATTGGTAAGGTCATTAATAAAAATGTGCACAAACTTGAGGCCATTTGCAAAATTACATAATGAATAACTAATATATAAATAGTGAGTCACTAACATCTACCCTTTTACTGCATCCCTAATAGAAAAGGAATGTCAATGCATTGCACAATACACTATGGGGCTCATCCTTTTTGTGGTCTTTTGCACCTATCATCATGATGGAAATCATCCTATACTACTTGTGACACCATCAGATGATTTGGAAGAGGACTTAGTGTATCGTATACTACATTAGGGGTCCACCCTCCATCCCAAGGGTCATATAGGCACAATTGAGATTTCCATAAGTAGTGAACCTATCCAACCCGATGGATTCCAACTCAATCACCTTTATTCCACCAATGAAAAATATATCCACCTAAGAATAAGTAGCTTCTTACATATACCACCTTGATGCCTTAGTGATATTGTGTGCTATCTTCTTCACAATGTGGGTATTGTTGCCTATATTTCACCTATAGTTTAAATCAGGCAAGATAATCATATGTTAGATCTTCAGAGGCCAATGGAACATTCACATGAGGGAAAAGACTCTACATTTGTTGCTAGGTCATGGGGAACTCAGTGGGAGAAACTTCCCTAGGGAGATTCGGCATGAAAATCATCTAAGGAGAAAGTTGATAGGACATTCCTGAGGTCTCGCCACTAGCAAGGGTTCCATTAGGTCCGAGTGCTTCAAACTAGGGATCCTATCGGCATGAGTTGTCTTTCGACAAAAGGTCTCGGTGACCATTGAAGTCTCCCCGACAATGATAGGGTTGAGGCACTGTCGGCATAAGGAGCAACCATCGGAGAAGGGTCTCCCCGACTCGTAATGTCTTGCCAAGATCAGAGCTTAGTAAGAGGTGAAGGGCTCGACAAAAGGTCTCGGCAAATGGAGAGTGTCTTGTTGATCAAAGGGAGGCCTCACCAAAACATGAAAGGGCTCGTCAACAGTTGAAGATATCACCCTGAGGTCCTGCTGACACCAGGAAGTCTTGGTGACATAGAAAGTGTCATCGGCAAAGGTCTCACCGACCAATGGAGCCTCCAAAATGAAAAGGAGTTCGCCAAAGGGAAGGGGTTTCTACGTGATGTCTTGGTGAACTGAGGGGATCTTGCCGAAATGAATTTCCTTCGGTACAGTGTTGTGTTTTCACCCTGAGGTTTCCCCGAAGTGAAGATGTCTCCCCGAC
>VDFB02019492.1:0-121602 GCA_007258455.2 Sequoia sempervirens
TTGAGGTGCCCTTAGTGGCTGGGATGATGGATTCATTGGATTGGGTATGGTGGCTTGCTGTTGTGGCTACTGGTAATTCAAATTTTGGTTTTTCTGTTGTTGGCCTTTCTGCCATTGAGGTTTCCATTGGTTTTGTTGTAGTGGCCATTGGGGCTTGTAGTTAGGTCCTTGAATTTTTTTTTGTGGCCACACGTTTGTTGCTATTGGTTATAGTTTGGTCAAACATTTAGCCATTGGTTTTGTGTGTTTTCCCAAGGCTAAGGGTTCCAACTAGAGATTTTTATTGCTAATTAGAAATGGTGTATTGAAATTCAAAGGATCTTGAGGCATACCTTGTCTAGTTTCCATGCCCCCCTTTGTGCAATGTAGAACAATTGTCCATTTTAACCCTCCAATGATTGAAATTTTGGTTTCCCTATTTTGTCCTTTGAAATACTTAGTACTCTTTTTCACTTGCAATTAGCTTTTCTCTGTCTATAGTTAGGGTAGTATTCAGTAAGGATTGCCTCTACCTCTTCTTTCTTTTTCTTTACATGTAGAGTTCCAAACTAGGTATCCAAATGGCTTATGATGTCTTCTTTCATGTTTGACAATAGGTTACTTAGTTCCACTCTAGAGAGTCCATTGGATTTCTTTCTATCTATAAGATGTTCTATCCCCTCTAGTACTTTTAGTAAAGGTCCTTGAATAGTTCCTACAAACCTTGCATATTTCTTCAAAAGGAAATTGTGATACATCTCCTAAACCAATAAGGTTAAGGGAACCCATGCAATCATCATTGACCCCTCTTAAAACTACTAACTTTAGAGATTCTTCTAAGATCTTGTTTTGCAGATTCTTCTTTAAGTAGAACTAGAATCTTTCTACATAGTCTTCTAATGGTTCATCTTCTTTTTGAGACATCTTGAAAATGTCATCTCTTCTTTTGTCAATTCCTCTACATTTGTCCTATTATTTCTCCAAGAACTTTATCTTCATAGTGTCCCAATCTTGAACAACATCTCTTACCAAACCCATAAACCATCTTAAGGCAACATCCTTCAAGGTTGCTGGGAATAGTTTGAGCCTGTGTGCATTTGTTGTGTAATCATAACTTCCACACAAGACATCAAACTCAAACAAGAAGGTATCTAGATCCTTAGTAACTAAACCATAGAAGACTAAAAAATTGAAGGAGGTATATTCTTCAATGTAGTTGCCCTGTCCTAGTTGGCAATAGGGAACTCAAAAGTTACATGTTCTAGTGGGTCCTCCACCACTACATCAACGATGGTTTGGAAGGTCTCCTCTGTATTTGTAGTGGATGCTAGTGAAAGGAAATTTCTTCAGGAATACCCTCGCTCTAATCACTATGATCACCAATATCTTCTTTAGCTTTGTGTGATAGGAGAAATCTTCCCAAGGAATCTTGTTGCCTCCACATACAATAAGTGTGAATTTCTATATCAACAACTCCTACATAATATTAGTAAAACATATTGGTATTGATGGAATAAAACCTAATTTTCTTAATATTGTAAACAAAATACTTAAACTAAGAAAGCTTGAAATAACATATATGAATCTTTGAATATAGCACCAACCTTGGAAAAAATTCCAAAAATGCAAGGCCCATACTAATGTTCAATAAACTTGGTGATGTTCACACAATTCAAAGGGGGTACCTAACTGAAAAATCCACTAAACCCAAGTGTAAAGACTCCATTTAATTATCAATTAAGGCTAATGTAATCTTGTGATGATGCTAGCACTGTATGTGCATTCAGAGACTCTAAACTACCTATATCATCCTAGTATAGGTGTTTACACATGTGGAAAAAACATAAATTGCTTAACAGTGAAAATAATTGAATCTGGAACTATTGCTATGGGTACTTACAGCTCTAAAGGGTGTTACTAGTTCACTATCAAAACTAAAATCTGTAACTAACTTATGATGCTAACTTTGAATCACTCTAGAGGATAATGCATTGAGACAAACAAAGTATGAAATACAAGACAAGATCTTTTTCATGATTTCATTCACATTTACCACATGAAACAATCTGATTAAGACAAATGCAATTTAATGAAGGTAACTATTATAACAACAAAAATAAATATGCAAAAATTAAAGTGGGGAATAGTTACCTTGAGTGACCATTGCTCAAGTGACTGTCTCCACATGATAAACTCAAATCTAGCTTCTCAAATCAATTAACCATAACAATAACTAAAAACCTATTCATTGCGTAACTTAAGATTTCACAATCCAATTTAAGAGTCTTTAGGGATATCTTATTCATAAAAACATAAATGGAAACAAGAGTATTGTATATGTAATAGAAGAAAACTATCTAAACATACCTATATGCTATATTTACTATGATTCTTATTCTCCTCAACCACCAAACCATATATACATAGGTGCAGGGGAGTCTTATAGAAACAAGGATTCAAAATAGAAATATAAATGCAACACACCACTCTCTTATAAAATAGAGTGTGAACAATTCTAAAACATAACTAAAATGGTAGAAGCTGATTAGGACTACAACTCTGGCGCAATGGTAAAATTGAAATGTGGACTATGGAAACAGTCACATTGGATTCCCAATCATAGCAAGTTTCTTCTCCTTCAGTAGTCTTATTAAATGACATGGTGACTCACAATCTTCTTGATAAATAAATGCTTCCAATTCTATAAATGCTAGATTCTTCTTATTCTAGAACTTTGCCTACATCGATGTCTGAAATTCCTTTGGCTGTGGAATACACTCCTTAGTTGTTGCAAGCTACAATATTCTTGTTTTGGATTCTTGGATACAAAGTTAGTTCGCTGAAACATATACACAATACTGATAACCATAATTTAAACATAGACATACACTGCATCCCATACATATTCACACATTTTAACCATGTAATTACTAACATACCATAATCATTTTTCTATATACTAAAACTAGGTTCAAGTTGCATGATGATCATAAAAAGAGTAAATTTTAGGAATATGTATGAAATTAGTATTTGGAAATTTCTAAAAGTATGTACTAAACATCATGAAACTAGCTAATAATTGGCCTCATCACTTTTGGTAGGTTATTGAAAGTGGATCTTGCACTTTATAAATTTTATCCACACCTCTTATGCACATATTTTAGTGGAGGTTTATTTACCAAAATTATTACCTAGAGAGGTCGTGCTATAGGTTAATAATTGGTCTTGGTTGAAATTATGGATTATAAGGGGATCCCTTTTTGTAGAAGGTGCTATTTTTATATTTGGCACTTGGCTTGTGACCACCCTCGTGGTTCTCGTAAGGTATCTTCTTCAACTTGGTTAAAACATGTTCTTCTTATCTATCTTATTGTGTACCCTAAATATTTTTTTACTATTAGTGAGGATTTGGATCTTCACCAACCTTTTGTGTGTCCTCCCCTTGCTTAGATGATTAATAATCTTAATAAAATTTTTATTTCTCTTGATACTCTTGATGCTCTAGTTCTAGACAAGGTTGTTTCTTCTCATCCATCTTGTTCTTTTAATGGTATTACTCCTTTAGTTCATCTCTATGAGGGGGCCTCTCTTCCTTCTTGTCTAAAGAATTTAGTTTTGGTTGATGACTCTTCTTGGATAGTTGTATTTATGTAGGAAGAAATGTTCTCCTAAGATGGACTCCATTTTTCTTGTCAAGCCCTTAAGAGAGTAGTTGTTGGGTTCAAGCTCTATTTTTGTTGCTTTTGTTCTGTAAAAGTTCAAGGCCCTTCCCTACTTATTTTAATAAAAAATAGAGGTCTATTTTGTAGATGCACCATGAGAATGGTTGGATTTGCAACTTATTCCTTAAGTTGGTCAAAATATTTTTAGCATGATTATCACACTAATAATACATATTATACTTTAAAAGGCATGAGAATGATTAGCATTTTATTGCAAATTATGTGATGAATCTACTTATAAATTAAATTTTTCCATACAAAGTATGATGTGTAGAATTTTGAGGAATAATTTATATTACATGGTCTTCAATTTGGTGTGATATATGCTTGTACCTCTTCTATAGATGATGAATACTAATAAATTCCATGATATTATATTCTCTTAGCCTCCAAAAGATACAATGTTAAAGGTTTTTCTATAATTTTAACTTGCCTAAAAAATCATCCACATAGTATATGATAATGTCTTGAATCATATCATGGAATATTATATCAATTGGATTTTCTTATTGAAATATTTTTATAGTATTATTTAAACCAAAAAATGTGCATAACATGATAGAATAAATTTCCCCAAGGACTTGTGAAATTTATTTTGTATTTTTCCCTAACCATGATCTACATTTTATTGTATCCATGAAAACCATCCATGAGTGACAACATTTTATATCCAATGGTAAAATTGAATATAATTTCAATATTAGGAAATGAGATTCATCCTAAGTTAGGCATGCTAAGTGTTAATATCATGTACATTGATGCATAAACCAATAACTTTGTGTCTTTCTCATAAAGAATGTTTTATATCCATATTGAATAGTAAACTGGTTGAATGAAACTAACCTCTAGAATCTTATACAAATCTTCTTTCACCCTGAGGACTATTTTTGGATGTGTTTTTCTTAATTTTTTCTTTACTAACCTATCATTGACATGCACCATAATACTATGAACCACTAGTGATATGCCTAACCCAATCATATTAACATATGTAAAATAAAATATATGTATGGATTCCTTGAGTAAGTAGAAGCAAACCATTTTTCCTTAGGATTAAAAAAATATGTAGATAATTTCCTAATTTTCCTCCATGCCAAGGTTGATTTATAGGGATTCCTCAACCAATACAATGGATATTTCTAGCAATTATAGAGGTGTGAGAGGTAGGTTGAGTTCCTTTTCTATCAATGCATCAAAATGAATATATATCAAACCCAAAATTATGATATTTTACTACATATATATGACATCAAGGATCCCTTGTTCATGAATTTTGAGACCATATCCTTCGTATTTCATATCCTTTCATATTTGAAAAGCTACAAGATATTCATTATTCTTGAAACAAGATGCAAACTATTCATGATTTTGGAGACAAGAGCTATTTGAGCATTTTTTTATCTATCATATGAAAACCACATTGAATGAAGGTAGTGGACCTGGATATTAAAATATTTTCATTCTTTTCCTCAGTTCATATTAGTTCATTTGTGAGATTATTTAGGAGGGATATTTCTCACATGAAAGGCATATTATATCTTGTATTCCCCACAATCTTTATTAATGATCTCGATGTTGGTCTTGTGAAGTGGATTGGTGGATGTGGGTGGAATATCACTATGATCTAGATAAGATAGTGATTTATTGGCTTTGGGATTTGTGAATAATTAATAATTTGGAAATATTTGGATTTTTTATAACATCCCTATGAAATATTATAATATTATAAGGGATGATGATTAGCTAAAATGACTACTTATATACCTTCATGGGGGAATTTGAGGCATAGTTTGATTTCCCATGTTTGATTGTCTAATATTTTTTATAAAAATGGTCCATTTAATGTATAATAGGTCCAAGCACATAGGGGGGAGATAAAACTAGTTTGAAATTGTCAAGGGTGACAATTTTTGATTCCACACTTTAGTTTTTGGATAATGAAATTGTAAGAAATTAGAAAGGTCTTAAAAATCCTCTATCAATGGGGGTGGAGGGTTTAATTATTTGAAATTATCAAAATTTAAGTACAATGGAGGGGTTGATTCCTTAAAATTAAGAAAATAAATACAATGTAAACCTTTCCCCCACAAAGTTTGATATAAGATTAATTTTGATTGAGAATCCAAGGGTAATCCAAGAGCTTATAGAGCTAGATGTATTATAATAAATGAAGGAAAAATGATTGGATAATATTTTAGAATAATAGAAGAAAAAATAAAAAATGAAGTGGGTGAAGCCACAATAGTGGTTTACAATTTGATGGAGGAAGGAAAATTGAGAAAAAATGACACCATGGTAAATTTTTTGATTTTGGGGGTTCATACGAACTTGAAGGTTCGCACGAACCAAAAATGGGTTCGATTGAACTAGGGTTCGAGTGAACCCATTCAATGTTTTTTCTACCTGAAAAGCAATCAAAATACATGTATCTAGGGTGGTTTGGTTGAACCAGGGTTCGACTGAACCCTAGTTCGACCGAACCCTAGGGGGTTCACTCGAACCCTTATTGGTTCGTTCGAACCCCCCAAAACCTTGATTCTCCCCCTTAAACATAAACAAAACCTAATTTTTTATGCTTTGAAGGTTGGTTTGAAGATGAAAATGGAGGATTCTTCAGAAACCCAACTAGAATCAGGTAGTCCTCAGAATGAGCTATCCAACGAATATAATTTTAAAATGTTTTGGTTTCATTATGTATTTTTTTTAGTTTTATTAAACATAGGTTTTTCATCGAAAATGAAGGTATCTGTTCTACACATGTGGAAAAATAGTAGATTATCAAAAAAATAAAATAAAAAATATGAGTGCACTAGATATTAAAGTCCTTGATCCAAAATAAAATAAAATTGAATTTTGATATATACAAAAAAAGTTACGCGTTATATGGTCGCACTATGTCTGAATTGTAATTGGTTTGACTTCGAAACTTGATTAAAGAAAAAATATTCAATAAAAAACTATCTAACCAAGTGGAAGCACTAGATATCAGAGTTACAAATATAAATTCGAAAGAATTAGATTTTTATGCTTCATGAAAAAAAAGTTATGCATTATACGATGTGCGTCACTTTTTTAAAATGTTTTTTGAAAAAAACCTGTTTTCGTGGGAGATGGAAAAAGAAGTGCAATATAATTCCAAAAAATTTGAAAAAAATATTTTTAGAATCTACAGAAAAAATTTGAGGAGACACTAGTTTTCATCATCTTCAAATTCCTCACGGTTTAGCCGCTATAGGTGCCCGAATGTGAAGATTTAGCTAAAAATAATAATTTCAGTGTCTAGTTTAGCCCAAAATTGTAAACCACTATTGTGGGATCACCCAAGTAGAGGCATAAGTCTTCACTTCGTGATTATAATTTTTTAGGTTTTATGATTAGAAAAAATTAGAAAGTGAATGCTAAAAATGGGGGGAAAAGTCACAAAATTAGAAAATTAATTACTTCCTGTGGCAAGTTTGGCCACTCTTAGATTTATTAGATTGATATACTATTCACCATATATTTATAGAAATTAATGAAGAAGAATATATAATTTCTAATTTTGAATCAACATAACTAAATCTAAACCCTAAATTTGCATTACTTCAAACAAAGACCACAATTAGCTTAGTCAATTCAAAATAAGAAAACCTAAGATTCCTATGAAATACTTAACCATGCTAAAATATACAAACTAAATAGGATGAAAACAACTAAATGCAAGCACATAAAAACATGATAAAAAACCTATCTCATAGTGGATTGGTGCTTCTTTGATGTGGAAAGAAGCCCTTTCCCAATCCTTGATAAGCTCCTAGATGATATGATGAACAAGATTCAAATGCTTACGATTGTGTATCAAGTTGTGGAGTTGTGGAGGATTAATACAATAGAGGAGGCCTCTATTTATAACCAAGAAGGATGGAAGAATGCAAAACATGGAGGATGTGGGACAAAACATGAGCCAATGATAAGATGCCACTTGTCAAGATGTGAGAGGATGAAGGTTGCACACATTTTTATCAATGTGCCAAAGAGGGGGAGATTTGAAATTCAAATGATGGCTTGTTGGAGGGAGAAGAAAGAGTCTTAAATCCCAAGTGGGGGACATGTAAGAGTCAATGTAAGAGGATTTAATGCCATGTTGGAGGACAAGACATTTGGAGGGATTTTCAAACTTGGAGGAATATTCACTTTTTGATGCCACTTTGAAAGTAATTAGGGAATTATTAAATCAAAGAAATGATTTATTGATGCAAGTTGCAAAATCTAGAGGATTTAGGTGATTAGGATTAAATTAATCAGGATTTGATTAATTTAATAAGAGATTAGGTGATTTTTACCTTTGACTTAGATTTTAGGATTAAAATAAATCAAAATGAGAAGAAAATGATTTTAGATTTAATTAAATAAAGATTTGATTTATTTAATCAAAGAGGATGATGTTAGTGTTAAATCAAATAAAGATGAATTTATTTAATTTAAATGGATGACTTTAGGAGACTAATTAAATAAACTTGATTTATTTAATTGATGGGCGAATATGACTTAATTAAATATGAGGAATGCATGATGCAAATTTTGCATTTCTACACTAAATAAAAAGTGTGATTAGCTCTAAAGTTGATTTATGACCAAAACTTAAAATTGATCTTAAAATGAAATTATATTATTCTCAACTTATTATAACATTTATTAAATTAGTTATAATTTATTGAATTGAGGAATTTCATTTGTGGCAACATCTAAAAATATTTATTTTAGAGGTTTTGATCATCCCAACTATGAAAATATCTTGAAAGAAGGTTATATATGAGGCCAACTAATGGTAAGTATAATGATAGAATGAAATACCTATACTCTTCTAAGGAAAATAACATTTTGAAAGGAAATTAATATAATACCAATGGAAACACTAGTGCACTTAGTGCATGGAGAAATAAAAGAGTTTTTCTTGATGGCATATTAGAATAGAATTTCTTTAAAAATTGACTTTCTTTGCTCCTATATACAATTCAATAATACTATGGGATGAATTCATGAAAATTGATTAACATTATAGGATAAATATATGCATTTTATTGATAAATTTCATAGTAATACTTTGAGATCTTGGTGAGGCTAAGGAACTAGTAAAGAAAATGATAGAAGTGTTGACAAAGAGCTAATTCCTAGGAAGTTTGAATGAATTCATTATAATTGTAGTGTATGGTGTTGGATGCTATGAATGGGATGCTACTAATTAGTAACATTTGGTGTGTTAAATGATCCATTGAGACATATCATTGAATGAAATTAACTTAGAAGAAGGAGAGAAGGTAATAAAAGGAATCCAAAGGAGAAAATTTCTTGAAACAAGCTTGAGATTCAAACAATTGATGGTATTACTTGGATTAATGCAGTCATTCCTAATAGCTCAAGATGATATATAATTCAAATATACTAATGATAATTATATAGATCATAGTGATAATCATAGAATAGGCAAAAGCCATAGAAATATGAGATAATACCTAATTAATTTCATTTGTAATGGATTTTTTGTCAAAAAGTATTTATTGAAAATAGTAAAATCTTTAATCTTTTTATATAATATAAAAGCTCAAAAAATCTCCAATACTATATTTTATTGGTCTATACACACAAAATAAAAATTAATATTTACATTAATTGTTTCTTAAATAAATTTATACATTATTATTATAATTTACATAGACTAAATCAAAATGAAAACCATGAACTTAAACCATCTTCGACCTTAAGACTATAAAGTTTAGATTATTTATTAAAATTTTAATAAGTAATTTTTTTATATTATTTTTAATTGCAAATGGTCTTCATAAACATCATAATCCTTACATAAATATAAGATATCAAATCATGTTGTGTCTCGAGGTCTTTTGATAGATTAAATTCATTCATGATAGGGTAGATCCTCAACAATTAAAGACAAATTTTTCACATTTAGGTTTGAACCATAAAGATTTTTGGGTGTACACAGAACATAAGACAATCATGATTTTGAGGATGTTAAAATTGAAGATCGACAACAATCATCAATTTCAATCCTCCAACATAATTCTAAATTAATTCAAACCCATTAATATTATATTACTTGAACTAAATAAAACTATTTCTTACCATCATAAAAACCAAGAAAATGGTCCTCTACATGCAATATCACTAGTAAATTTCAAGACTTTCCCCTCAATATATTAACACTCTTCACTATTTGCAATTAGAATGGTGATAGGGGTTCATAAGTTAATCAAATTTTAATTAATATGAAATATAAAAATGAACATAAACAAAAGTTTTATAGGAAGGTCAGTTGAATTAAAAGTAATTGGTTTTTCTTTTTCAAGTTGCATTCATTGCTCACTCATATTTTTTTAGTAGACATTTAGCCAAAAGATTGACCATCGTTAGAGGCAGTTAGATGTCCACCAAGCCTAAAAATGCATATGGTGAATATCTAGGTCTCATTAATTAGTTAAATATGTAAACAATAGTAGAGTCGTAGTTGCTATATACTATACTAGAAAGAGCAATTACAAAGATGACCCAAATTATAATCACATCAGAATAGATGTGGGTTCAATAAAGTATGTTAGTCAAGATTCTATCAACCCGCAGAACATTGTGCTCAAGAATGCCTGTGATGTTGCACAGTATAACAAAAATCTGAGCATTTATACAAATCCCGGAATTCCTTCAATAACTGTACCATGCAGAACACGTTTCTTGCTCATCACGTTTGAAACATGGAGCTATGACATTGGATGTTAGAAATGTAGCCGCTAGAAATGTGGTGCTGGAAGTGGGCGTTAAGTCTTAAAATGTTGATGGAACTAAGGGTGGGGTCCCATGGGGCCCTGCAGGGTCTACATATAAGGAACAGGGGGTCTCATGGATTCATAAAAAGATTGCTACGGGATTAAATGGAATCTGCTCCAGAAAAATAGCTGCTCCTATTTTTCAGGGCTGCAAACTTGAGGGGTGGAAATGGGGTGAGGCTGGAGCTCGCCCCTACTGTTTAGCAATTGTCTCTGCCATTTGTCTGCAAATAACTCAAGTTTCAGCTTCCTTAAATTACGAAGGTTAATGTTTAAGCTGGGCCACACTTCATGGGATCACCAACTTCCTTAAAATTTGGAGCTTAACATTTTAAGCTAGACAGTGCTAGTAAGTTCATGGGACTGCCAGCTTTAAAAAATTCCTAAAAACTCTCAGCAGCACCAGCTGAGATTTTTGAGCAATCACCTCCCCATGGGACCCCACCCTAAGCTCGGTGGAGATAAAGCTTACAATTTGCTCAAGGCTACTGTAAACCATGCGGAACGCGTTTCTTGTACAGTGTAAGAGTATTGACTATACTCCAGATTACACATGAACCATGTTTCCAAAAGGTTTCTGGTGAATTATAACGTTGTCAGGCGTCATCACCACCACTCAGCTGAACGTGCAATCTTATCATAGCTTTCACCAATGAGAAAACTCTACTCTTGTGAATTCTATCCCCGGGTTGGCCGATATGAGCCCCTATAAAATCCACCCTTGAGCATGTTTTGTTCGCATAGTAATGATCATCACAATGGCCTCCAAAGCCACAGCTTTGCACTCTGCATTGTTTCTCGCAGTGATCGTCATTGGAGCACACGGATCTGATAATTATAGTGTAGCACAGGGATCCGATAATGTTAATGTAACCCAGGGATCCGATAATTATAACGTAGCAAGTCCAAGCTCCATGTTTTCTCATTATTTTTCGTATTTTTCAAACTTCTAATATAGTTATGCTTTGTAGCAGTTCTATTTTTCATACATTCTCTCTAGGATTTTAAGGTTTCTGTAATTTTAATTTGTGGATATCTCAAAGATTTTTGCTCATTTTGATTGCGCAGGCGCAGACGTGTGTTTACAGCATGTACGTGCGCACAGGGCAGAGGTTTAAGGCCGGGACCGACTCCAACATAAGCCTGAAGGAGGGCGACGCGAAGGGCAACAAGTTTTCGATAAACAACTTGGTCGCATGGGGCAGAACTACGACTACTTCGAGATGGGAAATCTGGACATTTTCAGCGGGCGGGGTCCTTGCCTCAGTGGCCGGATATGCAGCCTGGATCTTCTCTCCGACGGGACGGGCCTATTTGCCGAGTGGTTCTGTGATTATGTGGAGGTCACCTCCACTGGCATCGATATTTCGTGCAACAAGAAGAAGTTCAAAGTTAATACGTGGCTCCAGCCACCACGTCAGCTCTCCTTTTCCGCCAATCTCTGTAATTCTTCCTGCGCCGCCACCGCCATCACCGACATGTGAGTTTTACTGTTGCAAATTATGTGATGAATCTACTTATAAATTAAATTTTTCCATACAAAGTATGATGTGTAGAATTTTGAGGAATAATTTATATTACATGGTCTTCAATTTGGTGTGATATATGCTTGTACCTCTTCTATAGATGATGAATCCTAATAAATTCCATGATATTATATTCTCTTAGCCTCTAAAAGATACAATGCAAGATTATTAAATATTTTTCTCTAATTTTAACTTGCCTAAAAAATCACCCACATAGTATATGATAATGTCTTGAATCATATCATGGAATATTATATCAATTGGATTTTCTTATTGAAATATTTTTCTAGTATTATTTAAACCAAAAAATGTGCATAACATGATAGAATAAATTTCCCCAAGGACTTGTGAAATTTATTTTTTATTTTTCCCTAACCATGATCTACATTTTACTGTAGCCATGAAAACCATCCATGAGTGACAACATTTTATATCCAATGGTAAAATTGAATATAATTTCAATATTAGGAAATGAAAGTCATCCTTTAAGCATGCTAAGTGTTAATATCATGTACATTGATGCATAAACCAATAATTTTGTGTCTTTCTCATAGATAATGTTTTATATCCATATTGAATAGTAAACTGGTTGAATGAAACTAACCTCTAGAATCTTATACAATTCTTCGTTCACCATGGGGACTATTTTTGGATATGTTTTTCTTAATTTTTTCTTTACTAACCTATCATTGACATGCACCATAATACTATGAACCACTAGTGATAGGCCTAACCCAAGCATATTGAAATATGGAAAATAAAATATATTTATGGATTCCTTGAGTAAGTAGAAGCAAACCATTTTTCCTTAGGATTAAAAAAACATGTAGATAATTTCCTAATTTTCCTCCATGCCAAGGTTGATTTATAGGGATTCCTCAACCAGTACTATGTATATTTCTAGCAATTATAGAGGTGTGAGAGGTAGGTTGAGTTCCTTATCTATCAATGCATCAAAATGAATATATACCAAACCCCAAATTATGATATTTTCCTACATATATATGAAATCAAGGATCCCTTGTTCATGAAGTTTGAGACCATATCCTTCATATTTCATATCCTTTCATATTTGAAAAGCTACAAGATATTCATTATTCTTGAAATAAGATGCAAACTATTCATGATTTTGGAGACAAGAGCTATTTGAGCATTTTTTTAATCTATCATATGAAAACCACATTGAATGAAGGTAGTGGACCTGGATATTAAAATATTTTCTTTCTTTTTCTCAGTTCATATTAGTTCATTTGTGAGATTATTTAGGAGGAATATTTCTCACATGAAAGGCATATTATATCTTGTATTCTCCACAATCTTTATTAATGATCTCAATGTTGGTCTTGTGAAGTGGATTGGTGGATGTGGGTGGAATATCACCATGATCTAGATAAGATAGTGATTTATTGGCTTTGGGATTTGTGAATAATTAATAATTTGGAAACGTTTGGATTTTTTATAACATCCCTATGAAATATTATAATATTTAAAGGGATGATGATTAGCTAAAATGGCTACTTATATACCTTCATGGGGGAATTTGAGGCATAGTTTTATTTCCCATGTCTAATTGCCCAATATTTTTTATAAAAATGATCCATTTAATGTATAATAGGTCCAAACACATAGGGGGGAGATAAACCTAGTGTGAAATTGTCAAGGGTGACAATTTTTGATGCCACACTTTAAATTTTTGGATAATGAAATTGTAAGAAATGTTAGTATAATTAATGGGTATGTGCAGGATCATCATGGAAAAAATAGGCCCTTAAGTGGCAAAAAATTTAGAAAAAGCAGTGTTAGGCAACTTGACTTAAAAATTTGAACAAGTTATCTATATTATTTCAAAAATATGTAAGAATAGAATCTATAGAAAATTGAATGTAGTTTCTAAACTACTAGGTTTATTTAAAAATAAATAAAATCTATTTGGTGAAAATTTGAAATTTCAATGCGAGTACTTAAATTTCAGTGGAAAAAATAAGAAGTAGGTGTCCGTCTAACCACGCTAACCATAATAAAATGATAATATTCTTTTTATAATATTTTATATATAAGTAGAGGACTCAAGTCTGATGATGCATATTTTTTATATTTTTTTCCAAGTAAATAATTAATTATGAATTTTTATTACAACTTTTAAAAAAATATAAAAATCGTGAAATTACCACCTTAACTTGGTCAAAACTTGATGAAATTTATTTTTCTTTTTTAATCCTATAGTATGTGAAGCATAGAATGTGATGCATGTTTCGATTCAAAAATGTGATACCATTTGAAAGTTATAGATGTTTTTCAATCAACCTATCGATCAGGACTTTAGTCGTAATTCTAATAGAAAATGAATAATAATTATTTATTAAATTCAAATTAAAGCATAATTTATATTGGTGGAAAGCTAAGAATCTCCTCTAAAAACCCTTTTTGTTTGATCAATTTTGGGTAAAAAAAAAATCGTCAGCCACATACCTTACAAATACCCATAATATTGACACTTTTTGGCCTATCATGATCCTACACATACCCTAATATTTAATTACACTTGCATAACTTTACTTAGGTAATATTTAATTCCTAGGTTAACTATTCTCATCATTATCTTATTGAGATATCTTGTTGCTCAAGATAAGATTAGGGTTATGCATCTTTGCTTTTATAAAGCAAATCATCTAATGTAATTATGAATTCCTGAATATTATTATTTTGCACATCTTTTGCAAAGCTTCTATTTTTCTCTTATGTGGAAGGATTTTCTAGTTTGCATTTTAGATCTTGGTTTCTAACATGGTATCAGAGCCTTGATTTGTAATCCCTTCTCAGATTTTTGAGAAAATCATTGCAGAGTTCGTTCAGGATTCCTTGAGGGTTTCATGCCTTGAGTTCATTTATGCAGCGTCTTGGATCCGATCAGGCTTCACCATTGGATTCAGAGCGCTAGAAAAAGTCAGGATTGGCTTTTATTTTATAGATTTTTGCCATCGTTTTCCAGATCCATGAGGGTTTCAAGTTAGGAGATTTTTTGCAAGCTTTGGAGGTAGCCAAATTTTTAGAGCAGTTTGAGCACAAATGGAGGTCACCATCGCGTTCGTAGCAACCAAAAACCCTAAGATCACCTTTCCTTTCGTTGATTTTGGTGAAAGTTGTTTTTGAGGCAAAGTTTTTTTTACAGGGAGGTCGTAATGCTTCCTGAGGCTTGAAAATTGATTTTTTTTTTAAATGTGTTTTTCAAAGTTTGTGTCAATGCCTCTAGTGTAAAAGGATCTCACCACCTGCTGGCCACCAGGCAGCCACCAGACCACCACCGACGGTGGTGGCGCCTGCCCATCCGCCACTGGCCAACATTTAGCCCTTGCCGGGCCCCTGCAACATAGCTTTGCTCACATGGGGAACCGGGTGCTATGCGCCCAGCCCCCAGCCGACCTCCCAACATACCCGTCGGTCCTATGAAGGACCAGGGGCTCTACCCCAGCCCCCAGACTACCAGCCCCTGGTTGCACACAAGACTGGGGGCCAAATTTTTTTTAGCCCGCTAGGGGCCTTGTAGGCCAAATTGGCCTTTCTAAAGCAGTTTTCATGAAAACGGGCATAACTTTTTCCCATGATGTCAAAATAGTGCAAAGGAGATACCATTGGAAAGATGGTTCTGAGAACTTTCCAGTGGTGTAGTTTATTTTTTAGTATTTTTTTGTTTAGTTGCATTTATTTATGTTTGAATTCAGATGTTCCTTTATGGCTTTCGAGCTCATAACTTTTTGCCACGATCTCTGATTTTCATCTTCTTTGTGGTGTTGGAAAGGTATTAAGGAGCTCTATTTTGATGTCCATGCACTTTTTTTTTTATCTATCCCAAGTTTATCTTTATTCCAGATTTGTCTCGATGTGTGTTTTGGAGATTACTTGGATGTTTTGGCAGTTGGAAAGGTGAAACTTGAATATTTGCACTTCATTTCAGTACCACATCATCTTATTTTATGTTTAGGAATTTTATAATTCTCTCCTTTTATAATCATTGGGTTATTGTAATAAATGAACTGAGATAAAGTTCCATTAAGTGGGTTTTTTGCATAATAACTTGATTAAAGTGTGCATGCACTTTGATCTCCATATCCATCTTGTTTTGATGATAGCTCGCATGGGTTATATCTAGTTTCTTAGTTTCTTTTGGCCACATCTTGTCTTGCTTGACACATATCAGACACATTGGTTCACACTTCAGATTGAGAGCTTATGGTTATTGATCCACATTGGTTCAGATCCTTCTCAGTTTGAGGGCCATGTTTTTATGGTTAATGTTCCAGAGTCTTTATGGTACTTGTTCCTATGGAAGAGTTTTAGTCTCATTTTGGCATTGGCATCGAGATACACGGTTTCTAGATTTTGTCATCATATCATCTACTGTTGCTTCACAAATTTTAGGGTTGTTCCAGTTTGTGAGTTTTCCAGTGTTTCGTGGCATCGGGTCTGCTGTCACATTATTGTGATTCCATTTTTGGTTTCTTGTAGATAGACCTATCTTTCCTTGCTTGTCAGATTGCGGTTCCATTTTTACTCCACAGTGTTCTTCCAGTGCTTCTTTGCAGTAGTCATCGCATTGTAGGGGGGTTTTGTTCCACTGGGTTTTCCTTCTCTACCTCATTATTGAATTTGTACTTGGGTACCTGATCATGCCTTGTTTCTGGGACCCATTCATGCTTTCTTACATTCATCTTAGTTTTTAGGTGCATGATTTTTTATTCTTCCTAAGTTACACTTATGGGGGGGGGGTGTTAGTGTAATTAATATTTAATTACACTTGCATAACTTTACTTAGGTAATATTTAATTCCTAGGTTAATTATTCTCATCATTATATTATTGAGCTATCTTGTTGCTCAAGATAAGATTAGGGTTATGCATCTTTGATTTTATAAAGGAAATCATCTCATGTAATTATGAATTCCTGAATATTATTATTTTGCACATATTTTGCAAAGCTTCTGCTTTTTCTATTTTTCTCTTCTGTGGAAGGCTTTTTTGGTTTGCATTTCAGATCTTGGTTTCTAACAAGAAATTGGAAAGGTCTTAAAAATCCTCTATCAATGGGGGTGGAGGGTTTAATTATTTGAAATTATCATAATAAGTACAATGGAGGGGTTGATTCCTTAAAATTAAGAAAATAAATACATTGTAACCCTTTCCCCCACAAAGTTTGATATAAGATTAATTTTGATTGAGAATCCAAGGGTAATCCAAGAGCTTATAGAGCTAGATGTATTATAATAAATGAAGAAAGAAAAATGATTAGATAATATTTAAGGATAATAGAAGACAAAATAAAAAATGAAGTAGAGGTATAAGCCCTCACTTCGTGATTATAATTTTTTAGGTTTTATGATTAGAAAAAAATAGAAAGTGAATGCTAAAAAAAGGGGGGAAAAGTCACAAAATTAGAAAATTAATTACTTCCTATAGCAAGTTTGGCCACTCTTAGATTTATTAAATTGATATACTATTCACCATATATTTATAGAAATTAATGAAGAAGAATATATGGTTTCTAATTTTGAATCAACATAACTAAATATAAACCCTAAATCTACATTACTTCAAATAAAGACCACAATTGGCATAGTCAATTCAAAATAAGCAAACCCAAGATTCCTATGAAATGCTTAACCGTGCTAAAATATGCAAACTAAATAGGACAAAAATAACTAAATGCAAGCACATAAAAACATGATCAAAACCCTATCCAATAGTGGATTGGTGCTTCTTTGATGTGGAAAGAAGTCCTTTTCCAATCCTTGATAGGATCATCGATTCAAATGCTTAAGATTACGTATCAAGTTGTGGAGGATTAATACAATAGAGGAGGCCTCTATTTATAACCAAGAAGGATGGAATAATGCAAAACATGAAGGATGTGGGACAAAACATGAGCCAATGATAAGATGCCACTTGTCTTGAGATATGAGAGGATGAAGGTTGTGCACATTTTGATCAATGTGCCAAAGAGGGGGAGATTTGAAATTCAAAAGATGGCTTGTTGGAGGGAGAAGAAAGAGTCTTAAATTCCAAGTGGGGGACATGTAAGAGACAATGTAAGAGGATTTAATGCCATGTTGGAGGACAAGACATTTGGAGGGATTTTCAAACTTGGAGGAATATTCCCTTTTTGATGCCACTTTGAAAGTAATTAGGGAATTATTAAATCAAAGAAATGATTTATTGATGCAAGTTGCAAAATCTAGAGGATTCAGGTGATTAGGATTAAATTAATTAGGATTTGATTAATTTAATAGGATATTAGGTGATTTTTACCTTTGACTTAGATTTTAGGATTAATATAAATCAAAATGAGAAGAAAATGATTTTAGATTTAATTAAATAAAGATTTGATTTATTTAATCAAAGAGGATGATGTTAGTGTTAAATCAAATAAAGATGAATTGATGGGAAAATATGACTTAATTAAATATGAGGAATGCATGACACAAATTTTGCATGTCTACACTAAATAAAAAGTGTGATCAACTCTAAAGTTGATTTATGACCAAAACTTAAAATTGATTTTAAAATGAAATTATATTATTCTCAACTTATTATAAAATTTATTAAATTAATTATAATTTATTGAATTAAGGAATTTCATTTGTGGCAACATCTAAAAATATTTATTTTAGAGGTTTTGATCATCCCAACTATGAAGATATCTTGAAAGAAGGTTATAGATGAGGCCAACTAATGGTAAGTATAATGATAGAATGGAATACCTATACTCTTTTAAGGAAAATAACATTTTGAAAGGAAATTAATATAATACCAATGGAAACACTAGTGCACTTAGTGCATGGAGAAATAAAAGTAATTTTTCTTGATGGCATATTAGAATAGAAATTATTTAAAATTTGATTGGTTTGCTCCTATATACAATTCAATAGTACTAGGGGATGAATTCATGAAAATTTATTAACATTATAGGATAAATATAGACATTTTATTGATAAATTTCATAGTAATACTGATAGAGAGGTTGGATGAAATAATCACTGCTTCATGCTCTTAGTCTTGCTTGTAAGACTCCTAGGGTGTGCTCACTCCACCACTTGAAACCTATAGGACCTCTCCTTCCTAGGGTCCCCTGATTTCTTCTTGCCAACCCAACTATCACTTAGATGCTTCCTACCAAGTTAAGACTTGGTGCTAACTTGCAACTCTAACATAGCCCTTAATCCACCCTAAAGGCTACAAAACCTCCAAATCTTGAATTTAACTTTACAGGGGTGTGGAGGTGTTTCTCACATCATCATTCCATCCCATTTAAGGTATTAGGGGTCCATCCAGCTCCATTTGTAGTTCGCTTTCACCAAACCCTCTCTTAGACCTAAAATAGGCTACTAGCCCTAAAGCCCCAATTAGGCCTCTTTCTTCGAGAAACTAGGTTTGTTCTCAAATATTTCTAAAGAACAAACCAATATTTTCTTGGGATTCCTAGTTCATTTTCCCACCTCTCAAATATTTTTGTGGTCTTGGGTCTTTATCTGCCGTATAAGGCCTCAACTTGAAAAATGGCAAAAACTAGGGTTTTTAAGCCCTTCCTTGGATGCTTTCAATCTGATAAGTATTCCTCACACCAGATGGGCTGATGGAGTTTAATCTTGATTACCAAGTCTTGGAAAGACTCACATATTTCTTCCCAAAAAGGAAATTCAACAAAAATCATTCACCCCTGCAAGTTATGTGCTCTGCACTCAAGTCTTCCTAGTCGGGCACCTTTCTGGCTCGCCTAGGGAAAGACTTTGCCAACAAATCCTGTGTTCACAAAAACCCTAAATCCTACCATATTTACACACATGGAGTCTAGTCACTATTCCTAAAGGGCCGTACCATTTGTACGGTGGGAATGTGAACTAAATCTCCATTTTCTCAAAATTGTCTTTAGTTTAGACCAGCAACAGGGTGAAAACAAACTATTTACAAACAGTGATGGAAATTGAATAAAGAAGACTATTAAATGGCACAAAATTCTTGATAGATTACCACATTAAATCCTACACAAAACATAGAGCCATGGTTAATCCATTTAAGCCTCTCTTCTATGCAAAATCAGAAAATAACACACAAAAAAACTATTTTCCTTTAATTCACAAAATTTCACCACAATACCAATGCTTCCAACCCTACTCTTAGGTCGAGGCACCCCCTATATAGGTAAATAAAAGTATTTATGCCTCCCCTTGGTCGGAAATGTCATTTACATTGTGGCAAAGTTGCAAAATGCACCATTTTGCAACTTTTGCCAATTTCTAGAAACTAAGTAAAATAAGTTTCTAAACTCATCCACCCTTCCTCAATTTCTATCCTAGAGATCAAAAATATCCCTAAGCTATCTCCTCTACTCAATGGTCAACATGACCTTCATGGTAACACATCAAAAACAAAAATTCATACTAGGTTTCCTAATTGTCTAGTGTAATTGCCTATTGTTTCTTAAGTGCTCCTGCACCATTCTCCCTCTCTCTGCACAAAAACTAGTGGATGTGAGGAGAGATTAGTAACATATCAATGTCCTACTTCTTAAACTGATCTTCCTCTACCCATGTAGCCTCAGACTATGGCTTGTCCTTCCACTTGATGAGGTGCTCCATGTATACTCTATGCCTTGTAGATTTCTTCACCCTTGACTCCAAGATCCTTTCTGCCTAAATAAAGCTTGTATTGAGTAGGTAAAACTATGTTGCTTACATCCTTGAAGATATACCTACTGTTCTGATCCATGTCATTGACTGTTCCTTTATATCTGATCAGATTAGCTACATTCAACACTGGAGAGATGCCTAAATCTGCAGGTAATTCCACCTTGTAGGCATTCTTCCCATATTTGGCTAATACCTTACATGGTCCCACTCTTTTCATTTGCAATTTGGTTGATATCCCCTTCTGTAACCTAGATTTGTTGAGGTGAACCATGACATAGTCTCCTACTGCAAATTGTAGATCCTTTCTAGATAAATCCACCTTCTCTTTCAACTTTTGAGTAGCCTCGATGACTATCTTCTTCACCTGCTCTTGAATCTCCTTCATGGTTTGAGAGAAACCCTCTACATGTCCACTCCTATGCTCCATATCTCCTAGATCCCTAAGCTCACACACACCTCTTGGGTGCATCCCATACACTATTTCAAAAGGACTCTTCCCTATAGTCCTGTTCACACTGTCATTGTATGAATACTCAGCTTGTGATATGACCAAGTCGCATGTCTGTCCATACTCCTTGGTTAGGCATCTGAGAAGGTTACCTAACACCCTATTAACCACCTCAATTTTTCCACAGGTCTGAGGATGGTAAGCTGATCCAAAAGACAGGTTGGTACCTAATCTGCTCCACAGAGTTTTCCAAAAATAACTCATAAACTTCACATCCCTGTCTGATACAATGCTCAATGGAAATCCATGGATCCTCACAATCTCTTTGAAGAAAAGATGAGCAATGTAGCTAGCATCATGTATGGTCTTGCAAGGAATAAAATGACTCATTTTTCTAAACCTATCTACTACCACATAGACACTATCAAACCCTGTCTTACTCTTAGGGAGTCCTACAAAAAAATCCATGCTAACACACTCCCATGGTCTGTTGGGAATAGGTAGAGGTTGATACAAACCTGCATTACTAGCTCCCCCTTTGGCTTTCATACAAACTGCACACTGCTTCACATACCTCCTGACATCCCTTGGTAACTTGGGCCAATAGTAGAACCTTTGCACTAGTTCCATTGTCTTGTTGATACCAAAATGACCACTAAGACTACCATTATGTTTTTCTTGGATAATATTCTCTCATTGAACCTTTTGGAACACATAACTAGTTTACTTTGAACAAAATCCCACTCTGCAATGTATACTCTGAGAATTGAATGTGAAAATGATTCCCAAAATTAGAACATACCTTATATGCCTCTGAGAAGTCTTCATCTTCTCCATAGAGATCCATGAAACTCTCTATCCCAATGCTCTTTAGTTGTATCTCTTGCACTATCAGCAATCTCCTACTTAGTGCATCTGCCACCTTGTTCATTTGTCCCTTCTTGTGCTTGATGGTAAAAGTGAAATCTTGGAGGTATTCCATCCATTTCAAATGTCTATTGCTCAATTTCTCTTGAGTGTTGATGTAGCTAAGTGCTTGATTGTCAGTAAACACTACAAAATCTTTGGATAGGAGATAATGCCTCCACTTTCTAAGTGACTGCACTAGAGCATACAGTTCTAGGTCATAGGTAGAGTACTTTGTCTTAACTTCATTGAGATTTTCACTAAAGAAAGCCACATGCCTATCTTCTTGGCTAAGTACTCCTCCTACTGCAACTCCACTAGCATCACATTCCACAATAAACAACTTGTCAAAACTAGGTAATAAAAGAATAGGATGAGTTACCACTTCTTGTTTCAGTTTCTCAAAACCTTTCTCAGCTTCTTGAGTCCACTTAAACTTAGTCTTTAAGCCACCTTTGATTGTATCTAGGATTGGTGCACATATGCCACTAAAGTTTCTTATAAACTTCCTATAAAACTGAGCCAATCCATGAAAAATTCTTACCTATGTCCCTGTGGTTGGTGTAGGCCAGTTTAGGATAGCTTCCACTTTACTTGGGTCCATTTTCAATATTCCTTGGGATACTACAAACCCCAAATACACAAGCTCTTGTTTGAAAAACTCACATTTTTCTAGGTTGATTGCTAACTTCTCCTCTTGCAACCTTTTAAGTACCATCTCCACATGCTTTAAATGTTCTTCTGCTATCTTGCTAAAGATCAGTATATCATCAAGATACACTACCACAAATATCCCTGTAAAGTCTTTGAGCACTTCATTCATGAGCCTCATGAATGTGCTAGGGGCATTAGAGAGGCCAAATGGCATCACTCTCCACTCATACAAACCATCAGTTGTCTTAAAGGCTGTCTTCCACTCATCTCCATCCTTGATTCTGATATGATGGTATCCACTCTTGAGATCCAACTTGGTAAAATACTGAGCTCCTCCAAGATAATCCATTAAGTCCTCAATCCTAGGAATAGGGAACCTATACCTGATTGTGATTCTATTTATTGCTCTTGAATCAGTGCATAACCTCCACTTACCACCTTTCTTGGATGCTAAGACCACTGGTATCGCACATGGGCTGATGCTCTTCCTAATTAACCCTTCGTCTAATAACTCTTGTACTTGTCTAGCTACTTCTAGGTTTTGATCTGGTGTAAGCTTATAAGCTGCTTTATTTGGAAATGAAGCTCCTGGTATGAAGTCAATTTTATGACTAATGGATCTCTTTGGAGGTAAGGTTACTAGTGTTCTATCACTAACTATGTCCTTGTAATTCTCAAGTAACTTTTGGACTGCTTCTGGTATGACTGTTTTCTCAGTCTTATCTTCCTCTTTGGATTGCATCATGACCACACATCCTTCACCTCCTTGATGTAGGTTGTTAATGAACTCTTTTCCACTGCTCAATAAGATAATAGGGGTCTTTGACTGTCCTTCTTCCTCATCTGACAGTGACTGCAACTGGAATGTCTTTCCATCCTTCTTGAATGAGATAGTATTGGATTTTCCATCATAGATGGCACCTCTATCATACTACCATGGTCTACCCAATAGAAGATGGCATGCATCCATGGGTAACACATCACAAATCAACTTATCCTTGTACCCTCCAATGGAGAACTCCACCGTTGTTTGCTCATTGACAAAAACACTCTGCCCTTTGTTCAACCATGTCACCTTGTAGGGATTAGTGTGGGGTATTTTCTCTAATTTCAACTTCCTTACTGCCTCCTCAGAGATGATGTTATCAGTTGAACCTAAATCCACAATAACCTTGCATACTTTCCCAAGTATTTTGCATCTCACTCTAAATAAGGCTCTTCTTTGCTTTGGCTCTTCCTTGACCTGTTGTCTGATCAAAACTCTGCTAAACATCAGATTCTCCCCCACTTCTGATTCAATGTGACTAACCTTTGGTGATTTGGTACTCATGGTGTCCTCTTGAGTATATGCTACTCTCTTCTTAGTATTTGATGAAGATGCTTTCTCTAGGTACCTATAAGCTGGGTGACCTACTTGACCACAGTTGTAACACTTCATACTAGCAAAGTATGAGTTACTTCTACCTGCTCCTCTTCCTCTATTTGAACCTCCTTGAGGTCCTCTACCTCTGTTATACCCTCCTCTAGAAGGTGTCTCACTTCCCTGCTCTGTGAGTTTAGACTCTCCCTGATTTCTTTGTTCAGTCCCTCTACCTTGGTATCCACCTCTATGTCCTCTTTGATCTCTGCCCTTGCCTCTACTCTTAGAAGCTTGGTCTTGTTTCCTCTTGCTTCTTTCCTCAATCTTAATAGCTAATTGGTAACATTGGTGTACTGTCTTAGGACTTAGAAGAGTCATCTCCTCTTGGATGTTCCACTTCAAGCCGTTAAGATACCTAGCCACCTTGAGACTTTCATCTTCTGAAACATTAGACCTCATACAATTATTTTGGAACTCCTTAGTGTAAGTGTTCACATCTTGGTCTCTTTGCCTCAAGCTCTGTCTCTTCTTATGCAACTGTATTTCATAATCATTTGGCATGTATGCTTCTCTCACTTTTGCAACCATACCTTTCCAAGTTGAAATAGGCTTCTTGCCTTCCTTTTCCCTCTCTGTTTGAATGAACTTCCACCATGTCAAGGCAGGACCTCTCAATCTTGACTTTTCCACCTTCACCTTCTTGCTTCAGTGACTCCATCACATTCAAAATGGTTTTCCATTCCCTCTATCCAATCCATGACTAGATCAGCTTCCATTTTCCCACTAAACAGTGGTATGCCTTCAAGTGCTTTTCCACTCAAAGCCTTCAATGCCTTCAAGAAAGGCTCCTCTTGCAAAACAGGGTCAGGTTCAGGGATCTTTTCTTCCTCTATAACCTCTTCTTTCTTTGGTTCCCTTCCTTCCAACTTCACATTACTCAATGCTTGCTCAAGTTGTTCTATTCTTTCCCTCAATAGCCTATTGTCTTCCTCCTGTCCTTCGACCATCTTGGCCAATTCTGCATTTGTCACCATGATGGTAGATCCACTAGACTCAATCTCAGACATACAATAGTCAATCCCAAATCTTTTGCTTCCTTTGATACCAATCTGATAGGGAGGTTGGATGAAACAATCACTGCTTCATGCTCTCAGTCTTGCTTGTACGACTCCTAGGGTGTGCTCACTCCACCACTTGAAACCTATAGGACCTCTCCTTCCTAGGGTCCCCTAATTTCTCCTTGCCAACCCAACTATCACTTAGATTCTTCTTACCAAGTTAAGACTTGGTGCTAACTTGTAACTCTAACATAGCCCTTAATCCACCCTAAAGGCTACAAAACCTCCAAATCTTGAATTTAACTTTACAGGGGTGTGGAGGTGTTTCTCACATCATCATTCCATCCCATTTAAGGTATTTAAAGGGGTCCATCTAGCTCCATCTATAGTTCACTTTCACTAAACCCTCTCTTAGACCTAAAATAGGCTACTAGCCCTAGAGCCCCAATTAGGCCTCTTTCTTCGAGAAAATAGGCTTGTTCTCAAATATTTCTAAAGAAAATCCCAATCTTTTCTTGGGATTCTTGGTTCATTTTCCCACCTCTCAAATATTTTTTTGGTCTTGGGTCTTTATTTGCCGTACAAGACCTCAACTTGAAAAATGGCAAAAACTAGGGTTTTTAAGCCCTTCCTTGGATGCTTTCAATCTGCTAAGTATTCCTCAAACCAGATGGGCTGATGGAGTTTCCTCTTGATTACCAAGTCTTGGAAAGAATCACATCTGTCTTCCCAAAAAGGAAATTCAACAAAAATCATTCACCCCTGCAAGTTATGTGCTCTGCACTCAAGTCTTCCTAGTCGGGCACCTTTCTGGCTCACCTAGTGAAAGAATTTTCCAACAACTCCTGTGTTCACACAAACCCTAAATCCTACCATATTTACACACATGGAGTCTAGTCACTATTCCCAAAGGGCCGTATAATTTGTACGGTGGGAAGGTGAACTAAATCTCCATTTTCTCAAAACTATCTGGTTTAGACCAGCAACAGGGTGAAAACAAACTATTTACAAACAACAATGGAAATTGAATAAAGAAGACTATTAAATGGCACACAATGCTTGATAGATTACCACATTACATCCTACACAAAACACAGAGCCATGGTTAATCCATTTAAGCCTCTCTTCTATGCAAAATCAGAAAATAACACACAAAAAAATTGTTTTCCTTCAATTCACAAAAACTCACCACAATACCAATGCTTCCAACCCTACTCTCAGGTCGAGGCACCCCCTATATAGGTCAATCAAGGTAGTTATGCCTCCCCTTGGTCGGACATGTCATTTACATTGTGGCAAAGTTGCAAAATGCACCATTTTGCAACTTTTGCCAATTTCTAGAAACCAAGTAAAATGAGTTTCTAAACTCATCCACCCTTCCTCAATTTCTATCCTAGAGATCAAACATATCCCTAAGCTATCTCCTCTACTCAATGGTCAACATGACCTTCATGGTAACACATCAAAAATAAAAATTCATACTAGGTTTCCTAATTGCCTATTGTTTCTTAGGTGCTCCTGCACCAAATACTTTGAGATCTTGGTGAGGCTAAGGAACTAGTAAAGAAAATGATAGAAGTGTTGACGAAGAGCTAGTTCCTAGGAAGTTTGAATGAAGTCATTGTAATTGTAGTGTATGGTGTTGGATACTACAAATGGGATGTTACTAATTAGTAACATTTGGTGTGTTAAATGATCCATTGAGACATATCATCGAAATGAAATTAACTTAGAAGAAGGAGAGAAGATAATAAAAGGCATCCAAAGGAAAAATTTCTTGAAACAAGCTTGAGATTCATAACAGTTGATGGTATTGCTTGGATTAGTGCAGTCAGTCCTAATAGCTCAAGATGATATATAATTCAAATATACTAATGATAATTATATAGATCATAGTGATAATCATAGAATAGACAAAAGCCATAGAAATATGAGATAATATCTAATTATTTTTCATTTGTAATAGATTTTTTGTCAAAACCTATTTATTGATAAAAGTAAAATCTTTAATCTTTTTATATAATATAAGAGCTAGAACAATCTCCAAGACTATATTTTATTTTATACACACAAATTAAAAAGTAATATTTACATTAATTGTTTCTTAAATAAATTTCTATATTATTATTATAATTTACATAGACTAAATTAAAATGAAAACCATGAACTTAAACCATCTTTGACCTTAAGACTATAAAGTTTAGATTATTTAATAAAATTTTAATAAGTAATCTTTTATATTATTTTTAATAATAAAAAATAAAATTAATGAAGCTATTTTTAAAAGAAAAAGCATTAAATTGGGTGTATACACTAAATTTTAGTAGTATAAATTGTAAAGTATATATCTTTTACAAAATATAAAGTAGGTGTATACACTAAATTTTAGTAGTATAAATAGTAAAGTATATATCTTTTACAAAATATATTTCACATTATAAATATGTAATATTTATAGTTTATAATAGATAATTACACAATAGCAAGAATTGTAAGAGTACATGCTTACATACATTATGAAACAAAGATGGTATATGGCCACTTTTAATGTTTATTTAGAGGAAATTTATAATACTTTTGAAAAGAAAAAGCATTAAATTGGATGTATACACTAAGTTTTAGTTAGTATAAATAGTAAAGTATATATCTTGTACAAAATATATTTCATATTATAAATGTGTAATATTTATAATTTATAATAGATAATTACACAATAATAAGAATGGTAAGAGTACATGTTTAAATACATTATGATACAAAGATGGTATATGAAATTTGTAACACTTGAAATTTCCATCCTTTCACAATGTGTTTTTTTTAGACTTCAAGAATCGGGTAGCCCCCCTGTAGTGCATCTGGTAAAATTTTTTCATGTGACTGGTGATGCTAGCGCAACACACCCTTCCATACCATGGATTTGGGGGGAGACTAGACCTCGTGATTTCTTTCCTACAATAGGATGCTTTAGCCAATCAAGTTGGACCTCCACTCCATCCTCTCACAATATTACAATGATATTTCTATAATTAATTCTTTTCTACATTCATTTTAATAAATTTGATAAGGGTGTGGAGATTTGTGTATAATGAATTATATGTATCCACACATTTGTGAAGAAATTAATAAGTACAACTAGAGATATTATTTCATTTATTATTAGCATTCAATTTTTTTTACTAAATCATATAGGAAACATGCATGTTTACATATATTGTATTTGTATATTCACTCAAATTTTTAAAGTTGGTTCATCCAAGAGTTTTATATAGGAAAAATTGACCCTCACAATTTGCAATATTTGCAAATGGTCTTCATAAACATCATAATCCTTACATAAATATAAGATATCAAATCATGTTGTGTCTCGAGGTCTTTTGATAGATTAAATTCATTCATGATAGGGTAGATCCTCAACAATTAAAGACAAATTTTTCACATTTAGGTTTGAACCATAAAGATTTTTGGGTGTACACAGAACATAAGACAATCATGATTTTGAGGATAGTAAAATTGAAGATCGACAACAATCATCAATTTCAATCCTCCAACATAATTCTAAATTAATTCAAACCCATTAATATTATATTACTTGAACTAAATAAAACTATTTCTTACCATCATAAAAACCAAGAAAATGGTCCTCTACATGCAATATCACTAGTAAATTTCAAGACTTTCCCCTCAATATATTAACACTCTTCACTATTTGCAATTAGAATGGTGATAGGGGTTCATAAGTTAATCAAATTTTAATTAATATGAAATATAAAAATGAACATAAACAAAAGTTTTATAGGAAGGTCAGTTGAATTAAAAGTAATTGGTTTTTCTTTATCAAGTTGCATTCATTGCTCACTCATATCTTTTTAGTAGACATTTAGCCAAAAGATTGGCCATCGTTAGAGGCAGTTAGATGTCCACCAAGCCTAAAAATGCATATGGTGAATATCTAGGTCTCATTAATTAGTTAAATATGTCAACAATAGTAGAGTCGTAGTTGCTATACACTATACTAGAAAGAGCAATTACAAAGATGACCCAAATTATAATCACATCAGAATAGATGTGGGTTCAGTAAAGTATGTTAGTCAAGATTCTATCAACCCGCAGAACATTGTGCTCAAGAATGCCTGTGATGTTGCACAGTATAACAAAAATCTGAGCATTTATACAAATCCCGGAATTCCTTCAATAACTGTACCATGCAGAACACGTTTCTTGCTCATCACGTTTGAAACATGAAGCTATGACATTGGATGTTAGAAATGTAGCGGCTAGAAATGTGGTGCTGGAAGTGGGCGTTAAGTCTTAAAATGTTGATGGAACTAAGCTGGGTGGAGATAAAGCATACAATTTGTTCAAGGCTACTGTAAACTATGCGGAACGCGTTTCTTGTACAGTGTAAGAGTATTGATTATACTCCAGATTACACATGAACCATGTTTCCAAAAGGATTCTGGTGAATTATAACGTTGTCAGGCGTCATCATCACCACTCAGCTGAACGTGCAATCTTATCATAGCCGTCACCAATGAGAAAACTCTACTCTTATGAATTCTAACCCCGGGTTGGCCGATATGAGCCCCTATAAAATCCACCCTTGAGCATGTTTTGTTCGCATAGTAATGATCATCACAATGGCCTCCAAAGCCACAGCTTTGCACTCTGCATTGTTTCTCGCAGTGATCGCCATTGGAGCACACGGATCTGATAATTATAGTGTAGCACAGGGATCCGATAATGTTAATGTAACACAGGGATCCGATAATTATAACGTAGCAAGTCCAACGTCCATGTTTTCTCATTATTTTTCGTATTTTTCAAACTGCTAATATAGTTATGCTTTGTAGCAGTTCTATTTTTCATACATTCTGTCTAGGATTTTAAGGTTTCTGTAATTTTAATTTGTGGATATCTCAAAGATTTTTGTTCATTTTGATTGCGCAGGCGCAGACGTGTGTTTACAGCATGTACGTGCGCACAGGGCAGAGGTTCAAGGCCGGGACCGACTCCAACATAAGCCTGAAGGTGGGCGACGCCGCGACGCGAAGGGCAACAAGTTTTCGATAAACAACTTGGTCGCATGGGGCGGTCTCATGGGGCAGAACTACGACTACTTCGAGATGGGAAATCTGGACATTTTCAGCGGGCGGGGACCTTGCCTCAGTGGCCGGATATGCAGCCTGGATCTTCTCTCCGATGGCACGGGCCTATTTGCCGGGTGGTTGTGTGATTATGTGGAGCCGGAGGTCACCTCCACTGGCATCGATATTTCGTGCAACAAGAAGAAGTTCAAAGTTAATACGTGGCTCCAGCCACCACGTCAGCTCTCCTTTTCCGCCAATCTTTGTAATTCTTCCTACGCCGCCACCGCCATCACCGACATGTGAGTTTTAGTGTTGCAGTGGCGCTGCCGATCTGAGCGAAAAAATGTTCGTTTGTTTGTTTTTGAGTGGATTATTATCCCCGAGTACCGTGGATCGAGGTTGGTTTCTTGTTTTCTTGTCTTGGTGCGTTTTCGCCTAGTATGATCAGTAAGTTCTGTTGAAATATATTTACGTAATTGTGTCTTTAGTATTTAAACAAAAACTGTGGGCATGTTTTTATTATTTAAATTATATTTAATGTGGTTATGTACTTTTGTTTTGTTTAAAGGATTCGAGGATTTCTAAATAAATTATGGTAAATAGGAAGAGTGTTCTTTAATTTCAATATTTGGTATTAAAATAAGGTTGTATGGATAATCTTATTGATCATTATTAAATTTGAAAGATTATGCGAAATTCATTTCTACAACAAATTTGTAAGTTTTGACTATGGATAAATAATTTTATATCATCTGGTATTAAATTTGATTTTGGAATTAAAGTGTCAAGGACTCATGTGTGGCCTTAAACCAAGTCGAAGGCCATAAATGCAAGATTGACCCAATAGAAGAAACAAGAAATGTGAATATCATATTTGGATCCTTGGGGGATATTGATTCAAGCTCAACTAAAGTAGAGGATGAGAAATCAAGTTTGGTTTTAACTTAGGTAAAATGCTTACTTTTGCATAAAAATATGCCCTTTGCATGCTAGACTATTGCACTCAAGAAAACTATCAAAATGAGTAAAAATGTTGTTACAAATGCACATTTCACTCTCATAGTTTGCTCATACTTTGACTTGCATGTGAACACCTATTAATTATGCATGCCAAAGTAAACAAGTAATCAACATAAAAGTAAATGAACAAAACATATATAAAGGATATAGTTAAGGATGATGATCCTCATATTCTCCATTTAATGATAGCCTCATCTTCAAATTTGAAAGCACAAAATTCACAATTCACCATTAATATTACATTCATGCTTATTTCGAGGTCATATCACATTACTATTATATTCTTGCTTTCTTTTAGGGCCATATTTTCTTTCAAATTAATATTTTGTGGTATTCTCCACTTGGATTTTGTATATAACTAGTTTTTTAAGTACTAAACATGACTCTTTCTATCCTTTATTATCACAAACTCTAAACCTAGGTTATAGAAGGCCTAAAATCTAATGATTGTGAAGATTATAATAAATATAATGTTTTAGAACTAATATTAATTTTATAATTGAATGTATGGATAAGAACTTAAGATATTATTTGCAATCTATGATGGGTATTCACTTTGGTAATGGGTCTTTTATATGGTAAATTTCACCTGGAATGACTAGTAGCTTTATATTTCTTTCTTGTTCTATGCAAATCGAAAGTACGAGCATCTAACGCCTTTGTAAGAAACATGATGGTTCTAATTTCATTCCTCACCATTTTTTTTTAACATAAAAAATGATTCTAATTTCATTTTATTTTCAAGCACATTTTCAAAAAAATCTTTACTTGTAGGCCATGCAATTGCATATTGATTGGACAATTGATATTTTATTTCAAAAAATTATACAGAGTTTTAAAATTATAAGGAGTTATTTCAAAAAATAGACTGATGATACATTACATATCTTAGTAACATATCCTCCAAAACTTGATTGACCCTCTTTGTTTGGCCATATGTCTCAAGGTGATATATTATACTAAAATTGAGCTTATTATCCAATGCTTGTTGCAATGATGTTCAAAATGTTGAAGTGAACATTGGGTCTCTATTAGATATAATATTTCAAGGAATCCCATGTAATATAATAACTTTGAATCCAATAAAACCCTTTCTACTACTAGTGTTGCGTAGGTTGTACAAAATCTAGAGAAGTGAGCTACTTTGTTCAACTTTTAAATTTTCACCATGAGAGCATCATGGCATCATGAAGATGAAGGTAGACCAATAATAAAGTCCATGGAAATGGTGCCCCATTTCATCTTGGGAATCTCTTGAGGGTAAAGAAGTCTTGCTAGATTTTGATGCTCAGCCTTGAATCTTTGGTAGTTAAGTCATCAAGCAATAAAATTTGTAATGTTTCAATGCATGCCTACCTAATGATATAGTTGATGAAGATTCACACATATATTCTTCAACCATATATTTCTTTTTATATGGCCTTGTGATCCTCTAATAAGATCACTATCAGATCTCGAGTCCATGACACATATTTATGCGCTTTATGATACAAAAACCCATCTAACTTTGAGGTATATATGTAATATTTTCCTATAAGGTCCCTCTAAGATTGTTTCTCACATTGAACCTCATGGTACCAATCATCCTCTAGCAAATGTTGTAGGATACAAGTCCTCAAATTTGTATCCATAGTCATAAACATAACCTCATGTTGTCATCTACTTAAACAATTTGCCACTACATTCTCCCTACCTTTGATGTAATAAACATCAAAGTAATTATACTCATATATGAACTCCATACAATGCCTTTTCTAAAAATTCAAGTTTGGATGCATACATATATACTACAAATTGCAATGATTTGAATGGATCTCAAAATGGTATAAACCAATTGCTCTATATAACTAACTAATGTAGTGCCTGAAACACTCAACTAAATACTCAACTAAGAAAATGACAACTATTAACAATACACTCATCAAGTCACCTCTTAAAATTAATTTAGATAAACTACTTGGTTGATATAGCTTAGTTAAATTCTAAATAGAAGCATATACATAACCTAAAAAGTTACATCTTTAAGATAAAATAGCTAAATTCACCAATCACATTTTAGAATTTGAAAACGTAATCATGACCCATATCATGGAAAATTAACTTTAGAGAGCGATTGATAATAATCAATTTGAAACAATGGGTAATTTTATTTAACATTAGATTAACTCATCGTGTTATTAGAAATCCACTTGCTTCTAATAACCTTTTCATGCAAGATGTCTATAAGACTAGATACACAATTTGTCTTTGCATACAATGAAATAATCACGAAAAAATTAAAACATATTTTAGAAATGAAAGCCAAGGGCTAGACCTATGTCTCAAGGGATCATCTAAGATGGACTTACATATGTAATGATATCAAAGCCTGTGTAGCTCACCTACTTGAACTTGAACCATCACATACTTCGTTCTTTTCTCACATTAATTTTACAACAAAAATCATAAGCCATTGCCACTAGTCCATATTATTATAAGGGAAATCATGTTTGATATCAATGATTACCACTAGGCACATATATAACATATATCTACAATTTAAAGCTACTAGGAGATGCACACAACTTTTAGGTACCATTAATATTCACCTATATAAGTATAAACGACCTATTCCACAAAAAGGTGTAATCTTTTTTAAATTACACATAAAATTATCATTAAAACACAATCTTTATTGAAACATACAAAAAGGTGATCCTAAGTCCTATGTGCTTAAAACAATAGGATTCAAGGCCTTTCTCTAGGGTTTCATTAAGATGGAGATCAACAATGTGTATAGATTAACTTTCAACCATGAAGGTGAGCCAATTAGACGTAGATCTCCATCAATTTTGGGATGGGAATGAATTGGAATTAACTTATAATGGTTAACCTAATTAAAATATGCACCCTAATATGAAAAACGTAATAATTTGATAACTGATAAATTGAAATAGTCAATTATATGTAGATTTTGGAAGTGTAGAGGACTATGTACCCACCCAGAAAAGTTGGTTTTAGTGTGCCTAGGAAAACTATTCGCCCAAGGGAGAATGGGTCCTTGTATGCTACTTCTACTCTATTTTTGGGGTTCTCTGATGAGAGATCCGAGCTTCTAATTTTTGGTTGCAAAGTTGAAACATTATAAGATAATTCTGTAGGTGAGTTTTTGTGGCTTGAAAAGATGTAGGGAATAAAATGCAACAATAAACAATTTATCTTCAAGCTTCTTCCAATCCTCTTCAAACCTATTATCTACATGTTCACAAAGAGAAGTGATGTGCCATTTAGGGGCTTGCCTTGGTCAAACCCCGTGTTAGTGTTTCCACTTCCACAATGGCAATGCCAATGATAAAATGGTAATAGATAGGAAGGAATATGAAATCATAAAGTGCTGCAACTCACCACCTTTTTATGGCTTCCTTGAAGGATCAAAGTCATACACATCACCTCAAGGTCTTGATCTTTCTTTCTTGAATGCTTTAAATAATTTCTTTGGAGACTTGCAAAAGTGTTAGACATCACAAAAAAATGATAACATGAACACATACAAACTCACATAGGATTTGACATGATGTTAGGATCTTGAATTTCTATAATAAAGCTCTGAAATGTTGCTCTTGACTTGCTTGATAGTGCTATTAACAACAAAAATTTCTCAAAAATTCTCCTTAGCACTTTTTGTTAGATTTCAATGATGCAATAACTTGGTATTTATAGGATTTTCTCTAATTTATTGAGAATTAAATCTCGATAGCCAACATTTGCAATTTTAATTTTGAATGTTAAAATACCAACACCGACATATCCAAAATTGGTCCTCGAAAAAATAAGGGACCAATACACCCTAGGGTGAATCGGTCTTGACCTTATTTTCCAAGACATTAAGTTTCAGGGGAAAAATAACAACTAGATGCATTTGTTTAATGCTTGTGATTTATCAAAAAGTGGTACAAATGGGCTATAGAATGCATAATTTAGGAAATTAGGGACCCAATTAGGCTCAATAATTTAGGGGGGACAAAATATAGTGTAAAATTGTCAAGGGTGACAATTTTTGATGCTACTTTAGCACCCAATTTAGTGAGAGTATGAACTTACGCTCAGACTCACACTAAAGTAGAAAATCTATTTCAAGAGAGGTCCAATTGTCCAAATGTTGAAGAGATAGGTGACAATGAATCTAACGAAAGTGTGCAAACCCCTAGGATCCAAGATCCTAGGGAAATACAACATAGGTACAAAGGAACACATGTACATATAAAATGAAATGCGGCAAGACAACATACACAAAAAATCATGTGAAAAAATAGAAAGCATACATGATGAAAACACATGGCATGATGGAATATAAAGATGATGGAAAAATGAAAACAAACACAATGCAAACAAAATGTAAACATGAAGAAGACATAAAATACATGCAAAAAAGAACAAGGTTAGCTCTAAAAGATTTGAGTCAATAAGGCAAAGAGACCTCAGTCATAAATTGTCTCAAATACCAAATGTCATCCATCAAATAAATGAATGATCCCATGAGGATTAGCATGTTGTGTTATGCTACATCACTCATGAGCTACATGGATGTACTAGTTAGCAAGCTATGTTATGCTAGGTGTCCATGAAATATGATGGGTTCCATAAGGCTAGCAAGTTGTGTTATGCTAAAAACTCATCAAACACATGTCTCCATTGATAAGCAAGGTGTGTTATGCTAGGTGGCCATGTTGAAAAGGGGTGATCAAATTCATGACCCAACAAGCTCCGTTATGCTAAATCCATGAACTATCTTGCAAAATATCACCTTAGGGGGTGCACAAAGTTTAACGTCACAGGGGTGAACAAAACTCACCTCAGGGGATGCACAAGGTTTAACATCACATGCGATAAAAAACTTACCTCAGGTGGTGCAAAAAGTTTAACGTCATGAGGGATGAATGAAAATCACCTCATAGGGTGCATAAAAAATGATAGGATAAGGCTAAAATCTCAAGGGGTGTTATAATAACACCACCACAAAAGGTTATTTACAAAATCAACAATGGGGATTTTCTCAATACATGCAAGGTCACACCTTAGGGAATATCAAACATAACATCACCACTAAGAGAGGACAAGTTATGTAATAGAAACTCACACCCTAGACAATACTAGCCACAAAATTACCACCAAGGGGAACACCATATGCCAAGAAAGGTCACACTCTTAAGGGATATCAAGCCTAATATTACCACCAAAGAGACATTCAAATAGATCAATAAGGCCACACTTCTTGGGAGATGTATGCTATCATCAATAAGAAGGGACCATTTCTTATGTTAGTAAAGTGAAATAGAAATGAAGAAAGATGCACCCTCAGATAGCACTCCTGGTTAAACTAGAGCTACAAAAGCTTCTTGATGTTGGATTCATTCGACCAATTGACTATCCTAAGTGGGTTTCCAATTTGGTACCAGTCTCTAAACCCACTGGGGTTATAATGTGCATAGATTTCAGGGACTTGAATAAAGCATGTCCAAAGGATGATTTCCCTCTTCCCAACATCAAAATAATTGTCAATCTAACAATAGGACATGAAATATCACTTATGGATGGATTTTCAAGCTATAACCAAATAATGATTGCTAAAGAGGAACAACATAAAACTACATTCACTTGTCCATGGGGAACATACCGTTGGAACATGATTCCGTTTGGGCTAAAGAATGTAGGAGTGATCTATCAAAGGGTGATGACCCTAATCTTTCATGATATGATCCATAAAAAAATTGAACAATATGTATATGATATTTTAGCTAGATCAAAGACAAGGAAAGAACACATAGAGGTATTGGGACCAAGCTTTGATAGGCTTGAAGAGTATAAGGTATGACTAAACCCAAAAAAGTGTGTCCTTGGGGTAACATCAGGAAAGCTTCTTGGCTACATAGTGTCACAAAGAGGGATCCAGATAGATCCAACAAAGGTGAAAGAAATCTTAGACATGGAGCCACCACAAACATTGAAATAGATGTGAGGGCTACAAGGAAGGTCACAATCCACTAGGAGATTCATAGTGCAACTGTTAGACAAGATCCACTCTTTCTTGCATCTTCTCCATAAAGGAATACCATATAAGTGAGATGAGAAATATGATGTCGCCTTTTAGAAAATTAAGGACTACCTACTATCACCTCCTATTCTCATGTCGTTGATGCCAAACAAACCTTTAATCTTGTACATCTCAGCTACATCGACAACACTAGGTGCTCTTCTAGCCCAACATGATGAAACGAGAAAAGAAAGGGCCATCTATTGTATCAAAAAAACCTTAGTAGGATATGAAATTAATTACTTTCCTATCAATAAGGCATGCCTACCAGTGGTATTTGCTTCAAAAAAATTCACACATTACATTCTTGCACATAAAATCAAGCTTATCAAGCTAAGATCGACCCATTAAAATATTTGTTATCCAAAGCAACTCTCACTATGTGAATGACCAAGTGGGTAGTGATCCTAACAAAGTTTGACATATAATATGTGGAACAAAAGTCTATAAAGGGACAGGTCATTGCAGACCAACTAGTTGAAGCACCTATTTATACAGAGAATCCTTTGGTATTTGAGTTTCTTGATGAGTTGATCTTTCTCCTCAATACAATGGATCAAGGGAAAATGTACTTCGACGGATCATATAACCAACATGGATCAAGACCAGGCATTCTCTTTATCACCCCCAATGTTACTATATTCCAAAGTCATACTGGCTATCATTTCCATGTACCAATAGAGTATGTAGGGATCATGGAAAAACAAGTATACGTGGCAAAAAATTTAGAAAAATCAGTGTTAGGCAACTTGATGTAAAAATTTGAATAAGTTATCTATATTATTTCAAAAATATGTAAGAATAGAATCTGTAGAAAATTGATTTAGTTTCTAAACTACTAGGTTTATTTAAAAATAAATAAAATCTATTTGGTGAAAATTTGAAATTTCAATGCAGTAGTACTTAAATTTCGGGGAAAAAATAAGTAGGTGTCTGTCTGACCATGCTAACCATAATAAAATGATAATATTTTTACAAGTTTTTAGATATAATTAGAGGACTCATGTCAGATGTGATCTTTTTTTTTTTGTAATTTTTTTTTCCAAGTAAATAATTACTTATGAATTTTTATTACAAATTTAAAAAATATAAAACTCATATGTCTAACCTACCTTAACTTGAATTAAAGACTTCACGTAATTTCAATTTTTCTTTTTTTTTAATCTATAAGGCATTATACAAAGCATAAAGTCTTAACATGTTTTGGATTCAAAAAATGTGTTACAAATTTGAAGCTATAGATTTTTCCAATCCAACCTATCAATCAGAGACTTTTAGTCATGAATTGAATAGAAAGGCTGAATAAAATAATTGCCCAGTAAAATTCAAGTTAAACATAATTTATATGATGGAAGGTTGAGGAATCACCAAAAGCACAAAGGAAACCCTTTTTGTTTCATCAATTTTGGGTAAAAGAAAGATTCAGTAGCCACATACCCATCATATTGCCACTTTTTGTCCCATCGCAGTCCTACACCAACCAACAATATTATTTGGAAATTATGGAAACTCTAATAATGGGTTTAGGAATAGTAGGAATAGTAGTCTAATGGTAGATACAAGAGCTAAAAGTCTATAGGGACTCCCAATTGATTGTTAACCAAATCCATGATGAATACCAAACCAAGGATGATAAACTCACTCCTTATAAGAAGATGGTAGAAAGTATCAAGCACTTCTTCATTGACATAACCTTTGAGCAGATACCCCATGTAAATAATCGAGCAATAGATACCATGGTGACAATTGGGTCTTTATTAGACATGCCACATAATGTCCTTCAATGTGAATTCTTGGTAAAACAATTTCTCATACCTTTCAAAATCCCAAAATCTAAATTTGTGTGTGTAATTGTTGGTCTTGGTTCCACTTGGTATCACAATATATTCACTTATCTTAGCAAAGGTACCTTCTCATCTGATATCACCTCCAACCTTAAGAAAAAAATCATTAAAAATGCATCCTGATTCATCGTCTTAGGTGATACCCTATATCATAGAAGCATTGAGGGGAAATTTTTACAATGTCTCAACCAAGAGGAAGCTTTGACTGCCTTAACATAAGTACACAAAGGAATTTGCAGTTCCCATTCTAGTGGTATGAACTTATTAAAGAAATTGTTGAGAATGGAGTATTAGTGGCCAACCATGGAAAGGGAGGCTCATTAGTATGTGTGAAAATGTATCTAGTGTCAATAGCATGGAGACCTTATCCATGCTCCAGCTTAGGAGGTCCAACCAATTGTTACAACTTGGCCTTTCTCATAGTGGGGGCTTGACCTCATAGGAAAGATTACCCCCACCTCTTCTAATGACCACAAATTAATTATCATGACCGCTAAATACTTTATAAAGTGGGTGGAAACTATTCCCATGACTTATATAATGAGTTAATAGATCTCCAAGTTCATCCTAAACTACCTTATTTGCTGCTATGGTGTTCTACAAGCCCTTATCTCAGATAACATGACACCTTTCAAGAACAAGGATGTAAGAGAGCTATGCCAACAATTCAACATCCAACATTAGTTCTCTACCCCCAACTACCCCCAGGGAAATGGTCAAGTTGAGACTACAAACAATACCATATTGAAAATACTAAAAAAGATAATCAATAAAGTTGACCGTGACTGGCATCTATAGTTAAACCCTGCCCTATGGGATTATAGAACCATTATCCGCACACCTAAAGGTGCAACCCCTTTCTCCTTAGGCTATGGATTAAAAGCCATCTTACCTATTGAGTTCAAGCTCCCCTCATTGTGAGTGTCACTACACAATCTAATCATTGATGAAGAATATACGGTATCTCGATTGAATAAGTTAGAATTCTTGGATGAGCATTGTCTTGATGCCTTAAATCATTTACAAATATACCAAAACTGATTGAAACTAAGCTACAACAAGAAGATCAAGATTCAATCTTTCTAGGTAGGAGATCTTTTCCTCAAACAAAATTAGAAGAATGTTCTAGATTAGGATAGTAAAGGAAATTTTGAGCCCAACTGGTTGGGCCCATTTGTTGTCACAACAAGCTATGGATTAGGAGCTTACCAATTATCAATGCTTGAAGGAGAACCCTTGTAGGAACCAATCAATAGTCTACATCTCAAAAATATTTATGCCTAGGCTTAAGGGTGTAAATCCAAAAAAAAATGACAAAAATTCAAAAAAAAAGAAAAAAGGATTGAAATTAGTAAGGAAAAAAATCATCCTCTAGTGAAAACCACTTCTATGGTGCTTTGGGTAAGTACATTGGTGAAAACCTAGCAAACAGGAATGTTGTGTAACTAAGCACCTCCAATCTATCTTTGGATCTTTAGCTTATCATGCTTCACATTGCATCCATCCATCACATCATTAATCCTATTTATTCCTTCACCCATCCATATCTGTGCCATAGCTTGATATTGTGTAAGTATCACATTCCCCTTTAGTACTACCTAACACATTTCTAAGATCAGTTTGTCCTACCTATATCAAGGTAGTCTATCGCACTACACTGGGAGCAATTTGTTATGCTTGCATCAGATTGGGTTCTTATATATTGTAAGGTTATTTAAAATCTCATCAAAAATCCCAAAACATTTGAAAACTTCATCAAAATCTTGTATGACCAAAATAAAAAAACATCAAAATTTTGTATAACCAAAATCCAAAAAAATCAAAATTTTGTATAACCAAAATCCAAAAAAATCAAAATATTGTATAGCCAAAATCCAAAAACATCAAAATATTGTATAGCCAAAATCCAAAAAAATCAAAATCTTGTATAGCCAAAATCCAAAAACATCAATATCTTGTATAGATAAAATCCAAAAATATTCAAAAAGTTGTAAAATCAAAAATCTAAAACATCCAAAACACCTCAAAATCCCTAAATAGGTCAAAACATCAAAAATATAAAAACATACCATTTCAAACTATGGGCCTCTAAGCTTGAACATAGGCAAGGCCATCATTGATGTGTCCTCGAGACAATTTAGGTTAGTCTTTAGGAGTCCATCAAAATAAACTGACAATCAATCAAGTGTTCATATCTCATTAATAATAGGTCAAAGTCAAATGAACTACATGGTCTCTATGTGTATAACATAGGCAAGGCTAATCTTTGATAAGCCCCCGAGACCCTAGGTTAGTCCCTCTTAGGTCTTGGTCAAAGCTCAAATTTAACTCAAAAATATTTGAAAAATTGAAAACTCAAAACATTGGAAAACATTAGAAAACCCTAAATAGCCTTAAATAATCAAAACACCAAAACATCCACATAAATATTCAAAAAGACCAATTTAATAGCCTCAACACATTTAAAAAAACACCAAAAACATTGAAATATTCCAAAAAATTCCAAAAATCGCCCATCCTATGTCGTTTTGACCCACGATAAACCTTCATCCATAATAAATCAATCATCATCATAAGTTCCTTTGGTAAAACAAGTAGAAAACCATTATGACAAGTTGTGAAGTGTGAAACAAAATATAAAAAATCAAAATATTGATCATTATCAAACACGTCAATCAAACCTAATATCAACAACCTTTCAAACAACCTATCAATCTACCACCATCCACTAACATGTCCTAGGATGCATTCTTTCTATAATCGACATTATCTGTGGTAGTCACTTTGGATACTTATCCTATTTACAAAACACATTACTTAGAACATTAACTGTTTGTTTATTTTGATCTTGTCTTATGATTTATCTTGTTTTCCCATTCGGAGGACCTCTTGATGATGTATAAATGATTTAGAGAGAAAGGAAGGGGGATTGATCATTATCTTTCATTTGTTGTGCTTGTTGGGTTTTCTTGTAAAATAATCTTGGTGAATACTTTCTTGGTTGTGTAGGGAGGTTGTTTTGAATAGATTGTTGACTATTGCATATGACTTGGTTTGAAATGTTCTAAACTTCTAAACTACATTCCAACGGGGTTTCCATATGTCAAGATGTGAACAAGGATTATCCTTTTTGTTTGTAGAGTCAAAGTCCATCGCACTAGATACAACACCATCCTGGTTATCAATACCTTTATGCATCGTCTCTATATGTTATATCAAAAAGAAATAATGATGAAGTATCCCAATCCATGAAATGAGAAAATCATCACTCTCATCACCATATCTAATAAATTCTCAAATGATCATAGGATTGTTGGACTTTTGAATCAATCTCAAAAAAATGGTTAATCAATTTCCATCTCATTCTTCTACTTCTATCTCATTCTCATTCTTCTTATTCTTCTATCTTTACTAATGACTCTATCCAAGTGTCAAATATGTGTGACATATCAAAATATACATGAGGCTGCCCATGGATGATGACTATCTATACATCATAAAATCTATCTACATTAAATATCTGATCTTTCTAAAGAAGTTTCTTTTGTCTTCATTGAGTTGAACCTATGTTCAATCTTTGTTGTGATATCGAATTGAAAATTCAAATTTCTGCCCGATCTCTCAAGGGGGTAGGGTACTAGCTTAATTGCTTTTGTTGGGGAAAAGTGGGGCATTCGAAAAATTAAGAATTTTTAATGTTTCAAAAACCGAAAAACCATTAAACTAAGCATGAAATAAACATGAAAGTGTAAAAGAAACCTAATCTAGAACCTTAAACCTTATCCCATTAGGGGAGTGGTGTTGTATTGATATGGAATAACAACCCTTTCCCAATCCCTTGGATAATACGAGCATCTCGTTGAACTCTATTAATGAAATCTTAAGATAAAATTGATGAAACTATGCTATGGATAGATGAAAAGATGAAAAAGCTTGATAATGGATGCACAAATGAATAAAGATAGTATTCAAATGAACAACATAAATTTTCTTTGATGAAAGTGGATCCATTTCTCTCAAAATGTAAGGTATTTATAGGAGAGAACATGAAGAATCAAAGGGTGAAGATTGATTTGATCAATCAATGGTCAAGATGGAATGAAGTGTGAAGACATGGATCAAGGATTCTCATCAATGGATGAGAATCAAAGATCACATGGATCAAAGAAACCATCAAGGGATCACAATGATTCAAACAAACACACTTTCAAAGTTGTTGAAAATTTTGTTACAATTTTTTTTTGGAAAGAATATTCCATTTTTGGAGCCAAATAAAAAGGAATATTCCCTATGTAAGTAGATGGGTGATGAAAATTAGTAATTAGTTAATTAAAAAAAAGTTTTAATTGTGCAAGTTGAGGAATTGAGGACTATCATTAAATAATTCGTTTATTTAATGAAAAGGGGATTAAAATGATATTTAATTAAATGATTTAGATTATTTAATTAAATGAGAGAGGCACTACTCAGGGGTTTAGTTTAAATGTTTGCATTATCAATTAAACAAGATGAGATGTTAATGTGAAGAGTGATTAGGGCTGTGAGTAAAGTACATTAATAAATGAGAAAATGATGCATTTAATTAAATAACTATTATTTAATTAAGCAGGTTGAAAGGGATGAATTTAGGATGAAGCAGTGTTTGTGAGTGTGTTTTTTATGCACTTCTCAACACATGTAATGCATAGGTGCATCACCTCTCTTGAAAGACAATCTTCCACAATCAAATTGCAGAACACTATCCCAAGGTCTCTAATGTTAGGTCTTGATAGTTCTTGGAATACCTTAGTTGATTCATGTGATTTGCTGGAATCACAAGGATGACTTATAGATGAGTTACAAAGTGTGGGAAGTTGGGTCTGCAAATGGAGTTCCAATGATGTAGAAATTGTTGCTTAGTTGTTGTAGGTTCAAAACAATAGTCTAGAACTCACAATTCAACTTTAGATCTAGCTTTACAATGTGCAATGAACCTTAGCTTAGGTTGCTTATTAGAAAAAAGGAAAAAATGGTAGGGAAGAGAGGAAGTTCCTAGACCTGAAACTATGAATGAACAGTGATCATGGAAGCTGCTATAGTAGACAAACTCCCTAAACTGGGTTTTGCTTGGCCAAGAGGATCCTACAGTTGCACAAAACCCCAGATACAATCTTCTAAGGCTAGATTTTTTAGTACATACACACATCATGAGTGTCTGATTGAACTAAGTTGCAACAATAAAGTAAGGAAGATCATACTATCTTTACAAAGTGATTCATCATCAACAAACCACAAAAAGCATGAGCTACAAATTCATCAAATACAGTAATAACAAACACCATCATTACTTCCATTCAATAAAATAACAACTAAACTAATAGGGAAGTAGAACCATGCAGGCATAATAAGAAACACAAGAGAAACATTCATAAATCATGCAATGTAGCTCTCTATTGTTCTTAGAATGCCTTTACACCAACTCTCCAACCATTTACAAATGAAGGGGAAACCCCTATTTATAGTTTTCCAAAGCCCAAATGAATGGCTAGGATCGATTTGCATTGTGTGGCTTAGATTTGTTGACATTAGATTTTCACCTACACCCCATTATCCAACAATTTAAAAATACATATTTTGTCTCATTCCTATTTCATCATTTAGTGCCCAAGTGCTATAGCATTTTTTATTCTAGCAAATTGCCCTTTTGCTGTAGCTAAAACTCTTTGAAAGCTTCCTTTATGCTTGATGCGTTCACAACATTTTTCATTGGATTAAATGGGCCTTGCTTGTGGATTTGAGCCACTATGAAATGGGTAAGTTGTCCTTGATCTGACGAGATGGCCCTAAAAAAATCATGATCATTTGGGGAAGATAGAACAAATCCTTTTCTTTTCCTGATTCTAGTAAACAACCACCTGCATTCTCAACACCAACTCCTTCCTTGGCACACTTTCGTCTGGTTATCAGTCTATTTGGCGAGCTAATCATTGTTCAAGTAGACATTCCTTGGTTGGCAATCCTCATTGGTATTGGTACCTTCCCCTAAATGGCCATGCGGAAGTAGACCCATGGATAGGCCATCATGTGCAATCTCCTTTGGTAGCGAGCTCCTTCGATGCCTTTCATTCATAAAAAAATCACTGCACACAATAGTAGATTGAATTAAGATTATGTAAACAATGATATAAGCCTTGAATACGACTGTATGGTAGACGCCTATTTTGAATAATTGCTTAATTATAATTTAAATATCCTTTTCACTGTGTATCATTTAAGAAACCAACGATAAACAATGATAGTTTTAAAGGGCATGTCATATCCCAAAATGTAGGGTAGCATGACCAATGTCTCAACTTCATTTGGAATTTCCCTCATGTCTTCAAGATTTTGTGGGTCTGCTATGGTCATTTACTTTAGTAAACTCTTCATTGATAAGATAGGTTCTTCCTCCACTCACTACCATGCACCATAGACAACACTAGCACCATTTCCTAGAATGACCTCTGATTACTTTGAAATCCGATGTATCATGTTTCAGCTTTGCACTTATTTACCATGTTGTCCATTTTATTCCCATCAGGTGCGACAAACAATCACCCCACTAGTGTTGGCGTGCTTCTTTGATTCTTGTCCCTTCATTCTTGGTTAAGATTAAATGATTCTACTTAATCTGACAGGATCATTGTATAATTCCTTGCCTAATTTGGACCTATTTTGGCACCCTTGCATTTTAAAATCATCATTAATAGGATCCTAAGACCCATTATTTTGGATCTTGAGGCTTATTTCACTTAAAAACCCAACAAAATCACTTAAAACACCAAAAATATCAAAAAACCACCTTAAAAGCTAAGGTGGGACTCATTCACCACCTTGGGAAAATGAGTCCCCTTAGGTGGGACCCATTCACCAAAGGTGGAAAATGAGTCCCATATGGGGTCTTTTTCAAATTTGAGCAAGAAATTCACCATTTTAATTCAAATTTTTGGTAGATGTCAACCTTTGAGATCTAAATAACAGTCAATTAGGTATTAATGCCTATATAAGCAAGTTTTCAAGTCATTTTTATCATCTAAGCAACCCAAGCAAGCATTCTTAAGAGAAATTTAAATATTTAAGATTTCAAGTATTCTTCACAAGAGCATTCAAGAGTCTATTTGCAACAAATTTGAAGCTTTGGAGCAACATTAAAGAAATTTTGTAGGTCTTAAAGCTCACTTTCATTCAAGATGTAACATTGCTAAGGGCTGATCATGGCTTTCTATGGTGAATCATGACGAATTCTAGGTTGGGGAGATGCAACTAGCCATCAAGCCAAGCCTAAGGACTTGTTTTATAAGTGATTCCATCCTCCATTGTCACTCTACATTCAGCCTAAGGAAGGTTTATGCATCATTAAGATTCATTTGAGGTGATTAGAGATCTCCTAAAGTGAGTCTTGCACCATTCAAGTTTAATTCATGCATCTTATTCTTGCACATTTAGAATAGAATTACATTGTGTGTTAGATTTCCTAGTCTTAGAAACACTTAAGGCTAGGGTTTTCATTCGTATTTTCATGCATGTTTCATTTCTATCAAGGTTTAATTACCAAACTAGGGGTTTGACCAAGGAAAACCCCCATTAGCAAATCAAGTTTATATTATGTTTTGTAGGTATTTTTGCAAATTCAGATCTAGAATTCAAGTTGGAAGGAAAGAGCAGGTGTTGAAGTGCATATCATAACTTTAAATTCTTGGCATGAAACAAGACCGATTCACCGAATTGACAAATGAGTCCCACTATAGGTATTTTCTAGTTATGTTTGTAGATTCGGATGCCCTTTTTCTGAAATAGACACTTGTCTTGAAACCAGTTGGAATGCGATTCACCTAGGTGTGAAGATGTCAGTGCATTGATGAATCATTTTTATTTATTTTAGCATTTAAAACTCCTCTAGGTCATCTCCCTTTTTCCAAGTGCACTTATTCCTTTTGTAGTTTTACTATGACTCAATCACTTTTTAGGTCATTTAGTAGGTCTTTACATTGAATTATGGTTTAGTGTTGCATCTTGCATTTCATTGTCTTTTCCAAGTTCTTACTTGGTGGTGAACCCCTTATTAGTCTACTTTCAGCCCCTAAGATAGCCCTATTGCAAGATCTCTTTATCTTTTGCATTGAGATCTCTAAAGTTATCCTTGAATGGAATATCTTGGAATTGTGTGTGATAGCACTTAATAATAATTATCTTTCATTCCATTTTAAGAGGTTCCATTTTGGTGAACCTAAATTTAGAACATTTCATTTTTTGATTTGGAGTCCATCATCATCCTAGATTTGGCTTGCATTAATATTGCATTAGGATTTTCATTGGTTAATTTGTATTCTAGGGTTTTTCAATTTTGCATTAGTGAAAGATCATATAGCTTGCATTTTTGCATCTCATTTCATTGAAATTCATACAAAATCTACATTTTCATCTCACATACAGATCATAAAACATAGAAAGCACAAAAATCAATTAAAAAAAATTGAAAAATTTGAAAAAAATCCCTACTAGGACTTATTCATTACCTTGGGCGAATCCTTCCTAGTACAAATTTTGAACTACATTTTATAGAGTTAAAATTCCTTTTTTTAAGCTTATGTTTACTGTTACTGCTTTTTTATTTTAGTTTGCATACTTTCTGTTACATTCAATTCATTAGAGGTAGCATAATTTACATTCATTTCAATTGTGGATAGAAATATATTTTTGCACTTTTGATTTTCAACATTTAGATTAGATTACATTAGACATAAGTGATGAGTCTAGTTTATGACTCAATTTTGATAGAGTTTATTATCCATTTGCTATAGTTGTCATAGAATTTGATACTTGGATGTTGACCATTTTATGACATTTCCTCAAAACTGTAGACATTGGGCATACACTTATTTTTGTAATCTTTAAATACATTGACATGCTATATGAACTATCTATGTTAATTTTACATGTGGATTAATGAATGTTACTTTAAGATAGTTATAGATATGCAATTTTTGTGTGTACGAATATTGTTATGCAGATATAATTAGAAGCCTACAAAATTGAGGAAGATTTTTCCAACTGGTCATTCACCATGAAGGTCAACAAGGTGATCGTTCAAAGGTCAATGGAGGGAAGACTCTTAGCAAGAGGGAAATTTCTAGTTTAAATAAAAGAATTGTAACTACCTTGTAAATGGTCTTAATTGTTTGTTGAGCAAATATAGGAGTTATTGTTGTGCTAGATCTGTGTTAAGACAAACATGCTTGACCAGATTCCACACATGCATAACCTCCTCTCCAATTTTTACGCTTTCCCTAAAGTGGCATCCTCCTAATCTATTGGAGTTGACCACCTTTCTAGGTAGGTAGTTAGTAGCTTTTCTTCCTATAAATAAGAATCGAATGCACCTTCTCAGAAGGTTGATTAATTTTATGTACTCACATTCTTAGTTTTTCAGTAATACAATTATGTTGCTCGATTGTACTCATGTTTTCCAATGAATAAAATGAAGTTATAAGTTAGTGCATCTAAGTTCACATTTTTTTTAAGGGATACTCATACAATGGGACCCACTTGGTGAGCATTCCACCCTTTAGTTTAGTTATTACTTTCTACTCAACAATTAGTTAAGAATCTGGCACTATCTATTCCTACAGCCACTAGAATTCCATTCTGTGACTGTTCCTACAGCCACTAGAATTCCATTATGTGACTGTTCCTACAGCCACTAGAATTCCATTATGTGACTGTTCCTATAGCCAAAACAAATAGAGTAGTTTCCTATTTTTTTTCTTAGATTTTTCATTTTTGTCATGTATTTCAGCTAAGTATAGTTGTTGGTTGATGCTCAACACTTATATTATTGCTTTCCAAGCAATTTACTTTCAACATTATGTCTTTCTTAGTTGTAGGATGAATATGGCTACTTTAGATTCCTAGTGCACATAATGTGCTGACCCATTTGAAGTCTACGTCCCTAGGTTGACAAGTTAAATGCACCTTTATGATGATTAAGATAGCTATTTAGATTATATGTCCAATCTCTGAATCACAATTGTAAGGGGTTAGTTGTTAGATCATTGTAGGAGGCCAACATTTTTGGTGTTGTTGCTGGGAATGGTGTTAAACTAGGGAGTTCTTTAGAGCCATTAATATTTTTTCTTGTTTTAATATTTATGAATTTTTTTTTTTAGTGTACCCCTCATTTAGGAAAGTAATGATCTACTATTATTTTTCCAATTATTTGTGTGAGCTAACTGATATTGAGTTGATACCGTATGCATAAAGGAAGGAGGAGAGATGCTCATGGGAGATTCCTTCCTAATAACCTTGATCCATTCCAGCTAGTTGAGCATCAAAATCTACTAAGAAACAAAGAAGAAAAAGAACCACACACCTTTGCTGATACATTTCTTGATTTGACCAGTTCTGAAATTTCCTCTAAAGACCAAAATCAAATTGAGAATCCCTTTGGTTTGGAACTCCATCAGGCAGGAATGGGTGATGCAAATAGAAATAGACCTAACCAACCAGATTTTCCTTTCCCCATTGCTCATTAGAATGAAGCTGACAACCTCAAAAATATTCTTGCTTCAATCCTTCCTAATTTTTATGGACTTGTCACAAAAGATCCTAATAATTTCTTGTTTGAGTTTGATATACTTTGTAGGAGTTATGACTATACTGTTGATGCCCATAGGCTTAATCTATTCCCTACCACCTTGAAAGAAGTTGCATTAAGATGGTTTATGAGCCTAAAAAAAATAGTGTGGAGACTTTGGAGGACATGAAGAAAAATTTCCTTAAGAAGTACAAGGAATATTGTAGGGGCAGTGACATGAGGGGAGATGACATTTTTAGGATGCAATGAAAGGAAGATGAGAACCTAGAGGATTACATTTCAAGGTTTCTATTTTTCCTACAGAAATCTCCACACCATACACTTAATGAAGAATCACAAAAGATAATTTCCCTGAGAGGAATTAATGATAACTAAATTGATGCCTTGGACTTGATGGGAGGAGAAGATATCACCCAAGTTCCTTGGGAGGATATAGAGAAGATATGTTAGAACTATCCTAGGGAAACTTCAAAGAAAGGGAAAGCTTACCAATCCTCTATGGGTAAGTCATCTACCAGTGGAGTTACAAGGATGAATATTACTCACTTGTTGGAAGACTTAAAGCAAGACATCATAAAAAATATTAATACTTAGTTGGATACACTTCAAGCCAAGAAGAAACAAGAGGAGGCAGAGGCAATGTTAGTAGAGTATTTCCCTCATTGCAGATAAAAGAAGAAGGATTGCAGATGCAAGATGGTAGCTAATATTGAAAGCAAGAATATTCCACCTCAGTTCAAGCCAATCCAGGGTGAAGATGACCAAGTCTACTACATTGCACAAAGGAGGCCATGGGATCCAAGACAAGGTATGCCACTAGATCCACTATATTTTGTTGGGCCATATTTTAATTATTATTGATCTGGTAACCAATAGAAACCCCCATATCCATCCAATTATGGAGGATATCCACCACAACCTAGGAATAACCCTTCAAATGGTTGGACCAATCACCAAAAATATCCACCCTAGTGGCAACAACCTCAGGAGAATCAACAATAGTTTCAAGGAAATTGGCATCCACCTCCAAGAAATTGGCAACAACCATCTCAATGGAGAGGAGGACAACAATGGAAAAAGAAAACAACCAGTTACATGCAACCACCTTCTTAGCCCCAAAAACCTACTCTAATGCCTCCTCGTGCTAGTTCAAGTTCAAATATACCTAAACCTACTCAACTACTAGCTTGGCCCACACCTAACCCAAATAAAAAACCACAACAGTTCAACCAGTATACTCTGCTGATCCAAATGAATTCCTTGCATATGTTATGAGTGTAAGTGACATCCACTTGCATTTAGGAACTACTTTTCCTGCTCCTTCCACACCCATTATCACTAAGCTTCTTGTGAAAGAATAGGAGCATATGAATGACCCCATTCAACCAAATGCACCTAAAAATCCTGAACCAATCCTAGTCAAGTAGACTGAACAAGAACCACCATTTCCCTAGAGGTTGGAAGCTATGAAACAAAAGGAAGAGGAGGAACCAGCCTTTGACATTTTAGATTAGTTGAAGTATATTGTGTCTAGATAACTCTATTTCAGGCCATAAAATATGTTCCTATATATGGAAAAGTAATTAAGGAAGCATTCCTTAAGAAGTTAGGCAGGAAGAAGAAAGATCCCACTATGGTTCATGTGGTGGGACAACTGGCTGGCATCATGCTTGGGAAAGTGACTATTCCCAAATATAATGATCCAAGGAGTCCTATGGTAGGAGTTTTTATAAATGGGATCCAAATAAAGAATGCTATGATTGATTTGGGACCATCAATAAATGTAATGACCAAGGAAATCTTGCAACAACTAAATGTTGCAAGCATGAGACCTACTCCTATTGTCCTACAACTTACTGATAGTTCTACTGTTAAACTTGATGGTATGGTAGAGGACCTTGTGGTAACTCTAGATTCTTGGGAGTACCCAATAGACTTCATGATTCTTTCTCCTAAAGCTACACTAGGCAGACACCTCATTATCCTAAGAAGGCCATGGTTAGCAACAACAAATGCTATATTGGATGTTGGAAAGGAGACATGATCATTTCTGATGGAAAAAGCACCAAAAAGCTTGTTCTTTACCCTCTTGCTCAACTATCCCATGATATGGATAATCCTATATGGCCACATGTTGGTGAAGAGGCTAAGGAAGTTAATTATGTGGAACAACTTATGATATTAGACAAAATATATTTCATGCAACTTCAAGAGGAAGATGAAGTATTGTCTAACATAACTCAAAACCATTGTGAATTAGAGGAAGAATCATCCTCTCATGCATCTGATTCTATTGATCCAGTGAAGGCACTTCTACCTGCTCTTCCTGTAGCAATAGGTATATCTCATGTACATTGCTGCCACATGAACTCAAGGTACCAAGTATCAATGAAACAACTATGGTAGAGATAACTACTCAAGTGCAAGTGTTAGAAGGAAAATATCTAAATATCAACAACAAACCGAGTGAAGAATAACAGTTGTCATTGAAAAAATTATTGAGGAACCACCAACATGCATTTGCATGGGACTATCATGATATGAAGGGATTGGACCCTAAGCTTTTCACTCATAGGATTTACATAAGATATGATTGTACACTAGTGAGGTAGCCACAAAGAAGAATTAACCCTGCATTGAGAGAAATTGTAAAAGGAGAACTACAAAAATTGCTAGATGTAGGATTTATCTACCCCATTTCAAATAGCTAGTGGGTGTTTCCATTTGTGATTATTCCCAAAAAGGGAGGGAAGTGGCGAGTTTGTGTTGATTATAGGGAACTCAATACTTCCACCAAAAAGGACCATTTTCCCCTACCTTTTATAGATCAAGATTTGGACTCACTTGCAGGAAAGTAGTACTTTTATGTTCTAGATGGATTTAGTGGCTATAACTAGATCCAAATTGCACCTAAGGACCAAGAGAAGACTACATTCATCTATCCATGGGGGACCTATGCCTACTCAATACTTCCATTTGGATTATGCAATGCACCTGCAACTTTTTAGAGGGTAGTCATTAGCATATTTTTCAGACATCTCTCATGATTGCATGAAAATTTATATGGATGACTTTACTACCTATGCTTCTAATTTTAATGAAGCATTGGAAAATCTTAGGAGAGTCTTAAACAAATTTGAAGAACATAATCTATGTTTAAATAGTGAAAAGTGCTTCATGATGATGCAGGAAGGTGTAGTCCTTGGCCACTACATCTCTGACAAAGCAATTCAAGTGGATCCTGCAAAGATTGAGGCGATCACTATTCTTATCATACCTTAAAAAAAAAAAAATGTTAGGATTTTCTTCAGAAATGCATGTTACTATAGATGGTTCATCAAAGACTTTAGCAAAATGGCAGCACCATTATACACTCTCCTAACTAAAGATGCTGAATTCGAATGGAAAGAAGGCTATGACAAGACATTTTCTAAATTGAAAGTAGCTTTAACTCATGCTCTTGTACTCAAAGGTCCTAATTGGGAGCTTCCTTTTCACATTCATAAAGATGCATCAAACTATGCTATAGGATAAATCTTAGGACAAAAATAAGGAGCTATTGAAAATGCTATTTATTTTGTCAGTAAAAATCTATAGGGAGTTGAATTTAACTATACAGTTACAAAAAAAAAAAATGTTGGTAGTGGTCTATGCCCTTAACAAATTCAGGCACTACATAATAGGGTATCAAATATTTGTGCACACTGACCATGCAGCCATTAGGTACCTCATGAATAAAACCTTGATATCAGGTAGGCTAGCAAGATGGTTATTACTGATGTAGGAGTTTGACATAACCATTATGGATAAACCAGGGAAGGCCAATGTTGTTTCAAAATTTCTTCCAAGGCTGACTACATTAGAGGAAAATAAAGTCATTGATGAGTCCTTCCTTTATGAACACTTATTTTCCATTAGTGTGCATACACCCTGGTATGTTGACATAGCTAATTATCTGGTCACATGGAGAGTTCCTCCTCATTTCTCTCCAAAAGAGAGGGGTGCTCATTGAAAAATATTTTCCTTTTTCATGGATTGTTGGATGTTTTTTCTACACTAAACTAGACCATGCCATGAGGAGATGTGTGAAGGAAGATGAGACATGTGATATTTTGCATGCATCTCACAATGAACCCTGTGGAGGGCATTTTGTAGCCAAGATGACAACAATGAAGATTTTGAACATGGGATATTATTGGCCCACACTCCACAAGGATGCAGGGAAATGTACAAGGAAGTGTGACATATGCGAGAGGATGGGCCGAGCAACCAAATATGATGATATGCCCCTTTACTCCCAGGAAGTAATCACTCCATTTGACAAATGGGGATTGGATTTTGTAGGACCCATTGATCCTCCATCAAATGGTAAATCCTATATCTTAGTATGCATTGATTATGTAACCAAATGGGTAAAATTTAAGGCCATGAAGCATGCAATAGATAATAAGGTTACAAAATTTCTTTATGAGGGAATTTCCAAATGGTATGGGGTTCCAAGAGAGATAGTGACCGATCAAGGGGCTCAATTCACTTCAACCCTTGTTACAACACTGGTCAATGAGTACAACATAAGGTACATGAAGTCTACTCCTTATCACCCTTAGGCCAATGGCCAAGTTGAGGTGACTAACACGGAAATTGAAGCCATTTTGACCAAAACAATGGCTATCTATAGAAAGGATTGGGAAAATAGGCTACTAGAAGTTGTTTGGGCCTATAGGAAAACTTGGAAAACAACCATAGGCTTCACTCCTTTTGAGTTTCTGCATGGAAAGACAAATATGATGCCCATTTAATTTGAGCATAAGACTCTTAGGATTGCAATAGAATTGGGCATGGATATCTCTGAGGAACAAAGGGAAAAAATCATGTAGCTAAATGCTTTGGATGAGATGAGGAAGAAAACCTTGCATCACACATAGGTAGTGCATAATTAGAGAATAAAGTGGTATGAAAAATTCATCAAGAACAAGAAATTCATACTAGGTGACTCAGAATTTCTCTACGATTCAAGGTATCAGGATAATGCAGGAAAATTACAGACATGTCTAAGACCATATGAGGTTGCTGAAGTTTTCCCAAATGGAGATATTCAACTCACCATCATTGACCTTGTTAGATTTAAGCTACTTGTCAACAGTCATTGCCTTAGGTTGTATCACAATCCAATTTCCAAGGAGGAATTCCTACAACAATTCACTCAGCATGCAACACCTGAACTTCCTGGAGCTAAAGGAAGTAGACCTAGTGTCCCTCCTTCTAGCCAACTAAGGTACATAACTTTTCATAATAAGGACTTCCAATTTTGTGGGAGTCCACTTCTTCATTCATTCACCCATCCACCCATCCATCTCCACCTTTCTCTCTCTTCCATCATGCCACAATAACTTCACTTCATTCCACTCCAATTTCATTAATTTATCAACTAACTTCTTAAAAGGTGACCAATACTTTATCCATAATCTTTGCAATCGATTTTCCAAGAATTCAGGTACGTGTGCATCAATTTGTTATATATTAATTGTATTTTAGTACATTCATTTAGTTACTGTACATTAATAGAGACATTCTCCATAGCATGTAATTATTCCATGCCCTTGTCTTGAGTCATCATTAATCCCATGAATGTGAGGACACATGCTCAAATTTAGGTTGGGGGGGAAGTGTGAATACCATGTCCATGTGTCAGTCCATGTTGGTTCATGTCAGCAAAGTTTAAATTGAGCCAATTTGAATTTTGAGCAAAATGACGACTTGCGTGTGTGAGATAACATCAACCGCCGCCATTTTTGACAATCATAGCCTTCATTTATTACTCATTTATTTTCTTTATTTCTCTTGTCATAATCCTAAGTCGCCAAAAAGTTAAGATTCAGATGACACTAGCATTGGTAATTTAGCAACGTTGCAGGAAGGAGACATTTAGTTTTCAGACAAAGATTATAGGAAAGGAAATATTGTAGAGTGATTTTTTATTTGTAGATAGCTGAACAATGGGAGGTGGGTTAATTTGAAATGAACCCATGGTTCATGATGTATTACTGTAGGATGCACCTTGCTAGGCCGAGTTTAGAAATTCTGGGTGGTTAGATTATTTCCTGAAGCTGAATGGTTTTAATGAAGATGTTGTGTTGGAATTTTCCCAAAGATTGTCTAAAAGAAAGGCCACAGTAAAAGGGTTGGAAGTAATGGCTACCGAAGAAAGGATTGAAAAAGTTATAGGGTTTCCTGTCGACAGTGAACATTACCTTACTACTAGAGATGCCATGTCAGCTAGGGATGAATTTACAAAACCTAGTGACCCTCCATTGAGTGTGGACAAGCAAGGTGTGAAGAGAACCTCCCTACCTAAGTTGTGGAAGTAAGTAGTTTTTTATGTTGGGAAGTACATTACCTATGAAGGTTGTCAATTGAACCTACATTTTGTGTCCTTCAAACTCCTAAATCATATGAGGCATGGGAGAAGAATGAATGTGCCAAATGTATTATACCACCTTATTTCAATCATGGCGGTCAAGACTTAAAAAGGTAGGGATAATTCCATTTCCCACCATTTTCTGATCAAATTATTAATTGAGAACTATTTGCATGATGTGTCTAATATGACTTGGGAAGAATTCTTAAATATTGATCAAATTGGACTAGAGCATTTGTGACCTAGGGTTTTTCCTCAACCTCATAGGGTTAGGAGAAGAGTGAGTTTTGTTGAAGCCTCTCCTAGAACCTCAACTTCTAGCACAGGCCCTAGTGTAAACCCTCCTATAGTTGAACAAACCATAGAGATTATCTCTTTTGAAACAAAACATTCAGACAAAGAAAGTTCCTCTTCAAATTTTGATGATGATGTCTCTATGGGAATCCTAATTTGAACTAGGGCACAAAAGAAAGAGGGAAAAATGAGGAAAGGAAAATCTAAAAAGAAAACAACAAAAAATAAAGTTCCAAGCTCTAAGAAATGAAAGGATGGTACTATTCTTACTACAACCGAAGAAAAACACGAGAGCCTCATAGAAAATCAAGACCAACAGGGCCAACCTTTGGTGTATCTCCAAAAGGAATCCCTAGGACTAGAGAAATGTCATAAGAGGATACAAAATATCCAATGGGGCAAGTGAATGTCGAGGAAAATGACATATTTAAAGAAGCAACAAACGTAACATTGGAAGATCTTGCTGCCATCGCATAACAAGTTGAGAGTCAAGACTATGAGGAGAATCAGGAGCTCTTGCAACAAGAGAAAAAGAAAGAATTTTTATAGAAAGAGAAAAAGCAAGATCCCCTATAGCCAGAACTAGGAGAAAAATCAACACCCCTACAGCCGAAATTGGCTGAACAAATAGAATCCTTGCAACTGGAGCCATATGAAGAGCAAGCATCAGTGTGAGGAATTTTTTTGGTAGGAATACATAAGCCCTCTGATTTTTCAATGCAAATGGTAGCCATGAACTTATGGAGAGAGATGTAAAGGAGGGAAGAGGAATAGAAAGAGGAGAAGCATAGGTTGAAGAAGGAAATTCAAAAGAGAGATGAAGAGATTGAAGATAAGAATGTAGAAATTGCTATTTTAAAGGAGAAGGTGGACAATATGGCAACCTTAGTACCTTAGATATTAGAGTGCAAGACTCCTCCAAGGGTATATTCTCTATATTTGAAGGAGAAGAATCTTTCTTTTAAACTAGCAATAATTATTTCAAGTTTGAATCCTTCCATTGAGATTCTTGAATTTTTCCATGCTTATCGGATTGCTCCTCCTAAAATGAAGAATTTGTTGTGTGAATTCTATTTGCATAATTATGCTGTGACCCAAGATCATGATTGAAATCCATTGTTTTATGTTGGGGATGTCCAATAAGGGGAATACATTTTTTGGATATAGAATGAAATTATTTGGGGACAATAGTGATTGGCACAAAATTATTTATAGACCAAGCTATGGCAATAGGATCCTGCTTGAGAGAGAAGTAGTTTATAGAGAATATAAGGAGGTAGCAAAAACCATAGGAAAATATGTAAAGGGATATTTGGCACATAGGTGGAACAACCTAATTGATGAGTTAAAACAAGTTGAGCCTCACTCTCTATAGAAATATGCTACCACATGTAAAAGAGTTGATAGATATATACCGATTGAAAGGACAAAAGGATAATTTTGGCTTCCACTAATTTTTCAGCCACCTATCCTATTATGGCCTATGCCAAATTTTAGGTATTACTAGTATGATATAGCTACAAAGAGATAGAGATGGAGCAGATTGGATAGACAACAAGGGTTCTATTGGGACTCTAATTCATGCATTGCAAGAACTAATGTAGGATAGCTGGAAGTTGCAAATTTCAGGGCATTAACCAAGCAAAAGAACAACACTTCCTCTGCTGGAGGACCAACAAAGCCTTAGGTTGGGGGGAGTGATGAGTCTAGTTTATGACTCAATTTTGATAGAGTTTATTATCCATTTTCTATATTTGTCATATACTTTGATACTTAGATGTTGACCTTTTTATGATATTTCCTCAAAATCGTAGACATTGGACATAAGCTTATTTTTGTAATCTTTAAAGACATTGACATGCTATATGAACTATCTATGTTAATTTTACGTGTGGATTAATGAATGTTACTTTAAGATAGTTACATATATGCAATTTTTGTGTGTGCTAATATTTTTATGCAAATATAATTAGAAGCCTACAAAATTGAGGAAGATTCTACCAACTAGTCATTTTCCATGAAGGTCAACAAGGTGATCGTTCAAAGGTCAATGGAGGGAAGACTCTTAGCAAGAGGGAAATTCCTAGTTTAAATCGAAGAATTGTAACTGCCTTTTAAATGGTCTTAATTTTTTGTTGAGTGAATATAGGAGTTACTATTGTGCTAGATCTACATTAAGGAAAACATGCTTGACCAGATTCCATGCTTGCATAACCTCCTCTCCAATTCTTATGCTTTGTCTAAAGTGGTGTCCTCCTAATTTTTTGGAGTTGACCGCCTTGCTAGATAGTTAGTTAGTATCTTTTCTTCCTATAAATAAGAATCAAATGCTCCTACTCAGAAGGTTGATTAATTTGATGATGTACTCACATTCTTAGTTTTTTAGTAATACAGTTATCCTGCTTGATTGTACTCATGTTATCCAATGAATAAAATGAAGTTATAGTTTGTGCATTTGAGTTCACATTTATTTTAAGGGATACTCATCCAAGAGGGGCCACTTGGTGAGAATTACATCCTTTAGTTTAGTTATTACTTTCTGCTTAAGCGGTTAGAGTAGTTTCTTGTTTGTTTGCTCAGATTTTTTTTTCTATCATGCATTTCAACTTAGTATAGTTGTTGGTTGATGCTCAACATTTATATTACTTATTTCCAAGCAATTTACTTCCATCATTATGTCTTTCTTAGTTGTAGGATGAATATGGCTACTTTGGATTCCTAGTGCACATACTGTGTTGACCCATTTCCAATATACTTCCCTAGGTTGACAAGTTAAATACACCTTCATGATGATTGAGATAGCTATTCAGATTAGATGTCCAATCTTTGAATCATAGCTATAAGGTCTTAGTTGTTAAATCATTGTAGGAGGCCAACAAGAGGTTAGAAAACAAAAGCAAGACCCAACACCTAAGCCACTTTGAGAAAGTTTAGTTTATTGATTGTCAAATCCCTCTTTCCAAGTTAATCTAACTCTCAAGCCTTTTAGTAGTGATGAATTTTTTATGCTAGATGAAGCCCTTGGGGAATTCATCTCATAAAGTTCATCCACTAGGGCTTGTTATGAAAAACCAAAAAAAAGAGACGTTAATATGATTCAACCTCAACTCATCCTTTACCCACCTTCACACAAAACTAAAAATCAAACCAAACCTGAAATCATCCTTTACCGACCTAAGAATAATGTTTTGTAGCAACCGAGTCATAATACCATTGCTCATACACTAGAAATAATCCACAACTAAAACAACCAACTATGACAACCTTACCTTTGCCTAATCCCATTTTCCTAGTGCTCCTTTTTTTCCTACACATAGTGGGAAGGAGAATGATCTTGTTGAACAACTTAAGAATACTCTTGACAAGATATCCCTTTGGTACCTAATTCAGAATTCATCTAACTATCACACTATGCTTCAAACAACCTTACAAAAAGTTGTGATCCCTCCTAATATAGATGAAAATGATGTGGTAGCTCTAATACAAGGAATGAATATAATTAACATGGATGTTACCTTTCACCAACATGAGATACCTCATTTGGAGATGAAAAAGAGACATGATGCCTTCATGATAATAGCCAAATTCAATAAAATTGGAATGAAAAGAACCCTTATTGATAATGGTTCAACCCTTAATGTATGCAGTGTGAAGCTTTTAGATAGATTACACGTGGAAAAATAAAAAATTGAACCTGATTCATTATTGATTCAAGGATTTGACAATGTAGGAAAGCAATCACTCAGTGTAATTATTTTACCTATTATATTTAGAAAGGCCACCTTAGAAAATATTATTCATGTTATGCTTGATGAACTTTCATACAATCTCCTTTTCAAAAGACCTTGGATTCATGAGATGCATGCAGTGCCTTCAAATCTCCATTGTGTCATGAAATATGTCTATAGAAACAAGGTATACCAAGTTGAAATATACCTCAAGTCTGAGAGTTGTTTACAAGTTGAAAAAGGAATGAAAAGTCCTCTAAGCACATTAATTCCAACATCAAACATAGAAATTATGAAGGACGAAAAATAAGATATCGAAAAAGTGTCGAAGTTATTTGATGATGATTCTGATTCTTTAGAATTCACACCCTCATTTATGGGAGAGTACATAATCACAAATAAAGAAGATGAAAAGAAAAAGAAACCAATTTTAATGTCCACACAAAACTCAAAATTAAATTCAAAAGTGTCTACCTCTCTTGAAGAAGACACAAGTTATACAACAAACTTTGATGACATAGACTATCAACAACCACCAAACCTAAAAGAAATGGAACAAATTTATGGGAGAGGTTATGAACTTGTGAAAAAATTGGGTTATAGTGGTAAAGGATGTGAAAAGAAAGAACAAGGCATTCGTGTTCCTATAGAACCTAGCACGCAAGAGATAAAAATTGGTTTGGGATATTTCCCTTCTAAGATTACACAAGAAACAAAGAGACCATCGTTAAACATCAAAATCATCATGTGTAATCCTAAAGCAACTCTCACATTAAAGCATCTAGAATTGATTGATACCACTTGTGAAAAATCATTGGATTTTTTCAAGGATGATGAAGCCTTGAAAGAAATTCTAGGAGTTTATGATAAACCATCCACTCCTAATAAGAAGGGGCTTACATGTGCTATGACTACTACTAAGTATAAAGAAGAACGTAGTTAAGAGGAAATGAACAAAAAAGAATACAACCTTGATTACAAAAAAAAATACACTTCCTTTAGGAGATAATGTGGACATTCAAATGGATATTAATAATGAAGACAAGGTAATTAAGGTAGGGAAGTGCCTCGATGATGATGAAAAAGAAGATAATGAAACTTTATTTCATGAATTTCCCAAAATTTCCTCTTGGACTTATTTAGATATGCTGGGAATTGACCCTCAAATTGTAACACACAATATAGTCATTGCTAAAAATGCTAAGCCTGTTAGAAAAAAGATTTAGAAAATGAATCCTATGATAGCCTCAAATCCGAGATCGAAAAACTCCTTGAAGCTTATTTTATAATACCTATAGCTTATCTCAAACATTGTCGCAATTGCAAAACCAAATAATCATATTAGGATGTGTATGGATTCTCGTGATTTGAATAAAGCATCTTTAAAAGATGAATTTCCCATTCTTATTATTGACATGATAGTAGACTTGACTGCGGGACATGCTTTATTTTCTTTCATGGATGGATTTTCTGGATACAACCAAATCTTTATCAACCCTTAAGATCAGTAGAAGACAACATTTACAACAACTTGGGGAACATTTTGTTGGGTAATGATGCCTTTTGGATTGAAGAATGTGGGCACAACATATCAACAAGCAATGACATTGATATTTCTTGATTACATAACTTTCTGGAAGATTATGTTGATGATATCCTTGCCATATCTTTAACAAGACAAGACAATTTGAATGTCCTCCAAAAAATATTTGAGCGAATGCAAAAATACAACATGAGATTGAATACAAAAAGGTGTGTCTTTGGTGTAGATAGTGGAAAAATTCTAGGGTTTATCATATCTCATAGAGGCATCAAGATGGACACAAAGAAAATTGATGCTATAATTAACATGTCACCTCCTAGAAACATATCTCAATTACGCACTTTACAAGGAAGAATTCAAGCTATTTGTCATTTTGTAGCATTTTTAACAGATCACACATTACCATTTAGACACCTCCTCAAGAAAGATGTGCATAATTTTAATTGGAACAAGGATTGCAAATAGGAATTTGAGAGTTTGAAACAATAACTTGTCACTCCCTTTATTCTACAACCTTCTATGGAAAAAAAACCATTCATCTTATATACCACAACATTAGCTCATGCTTTGGCAACATTATTAGCTCAAAAAGATGACAATGTTAAAGAACATTATGTTTATTACATTAGCCAAACCTTGATCCATTATGAGAATTGATACACAACAATAGAGAAACAATTTTTGTCTCTTGTATTCACTACTAGTAAGTTGCGACATTACTTATTGAATGCTAAAATACAAGTGATGACAAAATTCAACCCTCTAAGATATCTCTTCACAAAAACAGACTTATTAGGACACTTAGCTAAATGGGTGATGTTGTTGACTAAGTTTTACCTTAATTTTTTTTCACAAAAATCAATTAAGGGTCAAGCCTTGATCGACCAATTGGCTGATGCTCATTCTCCTTTAGCATTACCTAACAATGAATTTTTCCTTTATGAAAATGTGTTGAAAATTGAAGCTAATACATGGGAATTATGTTTTGATGGATTTAAGTGTAGAACTAGCTCTGGTGCAAGAGCTACAATAACAAAATTCATGGGAGAATCTATTCCCTTGTTGTATTGGTTAAAATTCCTATGTACAAACAACACTACTGATTATGAAGCATTGTTCATTGGGTTGCTTGTTGCCTTAATCATGAGCACAAGAGACATTAAGATATTTGGTGATTCAAAACTAGTCATTAAACAAATAAATGGAACATATCAAGTGAATAATGACAAATTATCAAAATATAAGGATCTAACAATGACTTTGTTGGAGAAGTTTCAATCATTTACCATTGACAACATCCCCCAAAAAGATAATTGGCATGCTGATGCAATGGAAAGGGAAAATTCCCTTATCTCCTGTCAAGATCCTTTAAAATACTTCAACTTCATTGTGCACATATTTATGCAACCATTGACTGAGGATAAATTAGAAGAAGTGCTAGGAACAACTAGGGAAGACTTGAGTGAATGGTATGATACAATACTTAACTATTTGAAAGAAAGTACCTTTCTCGAGCCAACAACAAAGAACATCTGAGTTCTCTTGCAAAAAAACACATCTAAGTATATAATTCTCATCGATGTGTTGTATCAAAGATCATTCAATGGTATCTTACTTAGATGCCTTAAAAAATATGAAATACCCACAACACTTGAACAAGCTCATGCAAGTGCTTATGTTGGTGACTTTGGAGGAAAGACATTTGTTCAAAAATTTATCCACATTGGATACTATTGGAGACATATGGAACAAGAGTGCTTTGAATATGTCAAAAAATGCCACAAATGTCAAGAACATAGCAATTTGATTAATACTCTTGCTTATGAATTTTGAGCTCAAGTTATGATTTGGCCCTTTGTGGTTTTGGGTTTGGACATCATTGAAAAGATATCATCACCTTCCTCTGCTAGACATACATTTATAATTACCACAATAAATTGTTTTACAAAGTGGGTATAAGTGATTCCCCTTTGATCAACAACAACTAATGTGATATGTTGTTTCATATTTGAATATATTATTGCCCTCTTTGGAATTCCTTTCATGTTAGTTTCTAATAATGGTAAACCATTGAAGAATAATGATGTGAAGAATTTCTTGGAAAAATTTAACATACAACATCACTTCTCAACACCCGACTATTCACAATCTAATGGTCAAGCCAGATCAACTAATAAAAATCTTGAACAAATATTAAAGAAAACTATTAGCAAACATAATAAGGATTGGAACACACAATTACAATATGCGTTATGGGCCTATCACACGAGTATTAGATCATCCATAGGAACTATGCCTTATAATCTTGTCTATGGTAGCAAGGAAATAATACCCTTGGAGTTAGAGATTCCTAAATTAAGAATTGTTCTTCAAGGACTTATTGATAACACAAAATACAAAGAACAATAATTTCATCAGCTTGAAATGCTTGATGAACAATGCATCAACGTTCTTGAGAACCTTCTAGCTTATTCTAAAAGAAGGCAACATATCTACAATAAAAATTTCATCCCTCATGTATTCAATAAAGGTGATTTTGTGTTATGCAAGAATCAACACAACGTCAATGCCAACCTGAGTGACAAAGAAAAATTTAGTCCTAATTGGTTAGGACCTTATATAATTAATGAAAGTTATGGGTTTGGTGCATACATGTTAACATAAATAGATGGCACACCTCTCAAAGACCCTATTAATGCCACACATCTTCACCAGTATTATGTCTAATCCTCTTAAATAGTGTGAATTATAAATCAGTGGTGTTAGACTTATTAGACAATATTCTATGTGCTCTCACATTGCTTCATTCTTGACAAACAATTATTGGTGTGTCTTGAATACTAAAGTGATTATTTAATGCATTTTAAATGATTAATTTAGGTTTCATGCTATTCAAGTTCATTTTGTATGTTGTGTTAGATTAGATCCTTATATGCATTTAATTTTCTTTAATTAGACCATAGGTGCATTTGATTTAGCATAACATACTTAATCACAAATGTCGCATCTAAGAGAAACTAGAATAAGTTTTAATTAGATCACATAAAACATGTTAAATCATGGAGATATTCATTCAATAGTATTACAATGATTATTTAATTAATCACATTGACATTTAACATTCAACACATAAACACAAGTAATAAAACATCAAATGATCATATATCTATCAAATTTTTGTATACATGTTATCAATATATACGATGCTACTAATGTTTGTGACTGCTAGATCCCTTGGGATTTGGTGCTCGCATCTATCTAGTGGCGGTTTGTCTAGAGACAATGGTATGTGATCATTATTGCGATCCGCTAAGTGTACTAAGAGAAAACTATAAGATCCATACCTATCCAAGGGCCTCCTAACACTCCCCTTCTATTTGATCTCTCTCTGCCCATAGTATAGCTACCTCAAACTATAGTCTCTCGAACTCTGTTGGGGTCCAAGATGACTATGCATTCTGGGTAGCATCGGCTCGATGAATGTGCCTCGTAAGACTATCATACACTTCCTACAATCTAATGTATGACTTGAACAACTTTGGATCCTGATCCACAATGGGTGGGGGTACATAGTTTGAATCAGTGGCCTCCTTGTTGACTAATGGGGGTACTATCTTTGTAGCCACCTAAAGATAGAGATCATGAAGATCTCATAGATCCTACAAGATAGAAACCATAAATATAATTAGTACACATCATGATATATATGTATACATAAATTTAAAGCATAAGCATAAAAAATAATGATAAATAAAATATCATCACCTAGCTCTCTAGTAGGCTATGTGAAATTAGCCTCATCATGTGTAGGGGGCATGGAGGATATGCTAGCCTCTCCATGGCTATGGGTGCTCGTGCCTACTACAGTTGCTAATCGTGATCTAGTAACATGAATGTGAAATGGCTCTCCCCACTCATGGCCAACTGGATCCTCATCTATTGCCTTGCCACCCTCACTCATCTATTTCTCCTCCTCCTCATCCTCCTCATGGCCATCATAGTTAGCATTTGCATGCTAGTTATAATCCTCATTTATCACATATACAAATATGTTTGCAGCCTTGGAGCATACCTCCTCAGCCCTGTCCTCCTCCTCATCTCCCTGATCTGGGAGTGGCATTGCATCACCTATCGGCTCTTCCATTAGGAAAACATGAGCCAACTATGATACTACCCACCACTCCTCATATTCATCTATGGCATTGACCTCATCAATACCAGAGACTGGAGGCATATCATGATCTGAGAACTTAGAGTCACTATAGACAACATCCTTAGCAGTAAATTGTCTAGAATCATTAGGTCTTCAAGCACTTTGTACTAATCTCCTGAAAAAAAGGGTCATGCCCTAGGTGCTATTTGAACTTGACCAAATTGTCGCATGCCATGATGATAGTAGAAAGTTCATACTACATAATCATGTTTTCCAATCAAGAAATTTTCCATTTGTAATAACCTCAAATGCTGAGTCTCATTTGGGAACTATAATGCAAGATGATAAGGTCTCCAAAGGATCTCATCCTCCCCTAGTCGGTCAAATCAAATTCTCTAGAAGTACAAATCATCATACTGCCAAAACCACCACAAAGGATAGCTAGAAGCTTGAGGATACCCCAAGGATGTTGGACATGGGAATCCTATTGGTTTGGTAGACGTGATATGCTCTAGGCACCACAATTGAAGAAGTGTATAGTGTACCATGCTATTAACCTCCTAAAGTACAAATCATCCAAGATTATAATACAAGTACACTAGGATACTGTGCCCCCAAGCATACATGGTCATGTGCTCTACCATCCCATGAATCATGTGTACTAGTCCTCCCCTCCAAGTATGCTCCCCGACCATCAAGGACGAGTACTAGTGCTTTGTCAACATCATAATTTGTGTAACTAGTGGGGCTTATGAGTATAGTAGCATCACTAGATCTATCTATATCCTAACTCTCTCATCATGCATTGGACTTCACAAGTAGTACTACATGTCATATTTCATCTCCCAGAATGACCGCTCCACTAGGAAACGTACTCGCTCGCCCTGAATCAGAACTCAGAGTATGCAGTGTATGTCCTCTAGTGTGATGGTCATATCATTGGTAGGAAAATGAAATGTACATGTATTTGCATCCCATCACTCTGCTAATTCCATCAAAATAGGATTGTGGAACATCATGGGGGGAATGAGGTACACCTAGTATAATCCTATAGTCCACAAAAACTTTGTATCCTCTTCTGAAAGAGTGGGGAATAAGTCTTGAAGGAAGCTAATTTTTCTACCACCCAGACACTGCTGCGAATAGGTGGGAACCTAACAAAAAAAAAAATTCCTATAAGCAGTCATAAAAGTGTACTAAAGTTGTTCTAGTGTACTTTCCTAGAGGTCCTAGATGTTGGATGTTATGGTTGTGTTGATGATATGTAGTTTTCATTGATGTCAACACTATTAGCATAAATGTATTTGAAGTTGTATATGTCAAGGATATTGCAAAATTTTTAATAAATGAGTTCTAGGTTGTTAGTGGTGAAGTGAATTTCAGTATGGTGGTTATTTCTATAAATTGTTGATTAGAGGTTATGGACTAAAGGGTTTTTTGTTGAGTGTATCTAGTTTATCCACGTCAATTTTTAGAGACCCACATGAATATTTGATCGAGATATGAATATTTCCATTCAAACAATTTTTTTGTTTCTTCAGTTGGTGTTCTTGATTGAAGATGATGCTATTTGAGTTAGTTCAGTTGTTGCAGATGCTTCTCTTATGATTCATAATGCTTATGGATGTTTATATATCATGCTCTATCTTTTTTTCACATCCGCATTGATTGTAGTGATCATGGTTGGCAATTTTCTCTTGTGTGTTCATGTTTTTCTTGTTCTTGGCCAACATAGTGTTTGTAGCATGTTGTGGATCTTCAAGGAGAAATTAATTGAAGTGTCTTCATGCTAGAGATGTTGATTTGGGTCCTCACTAAGTTGTGTCTGACTTTGGTTGATTCACATTGATAATCTTTAATGTTTTGGGCCAACAGTTTATATTCATTTTATTATTTCTTTGTGGCCGACTTGTAGTGATGAAATTTCATATCATGGATATATAAGAGTAATTATTTATTCAAATTTAAGTGTGAAAAATGTGTGCTTCTGTGTGTGTGCGTGAATAATGTTCTAAATAATTCAAAGGTAGAGCAGAGTGTGAAGAATTATGAATAAGTGTGAAGAATTGTGAAGAGTGAAGAAGTGTTCATGTGCTTAATTGGAATTGTAATCAGGCATTAGTTGATGCTATTTTCTTAGTTCAAAATCTGGATGGCTTTAATTCGAATCTCTTTGTAAGATAGTGTGTCTTCCTTTGTTATTGAGCAGTTATCTCTAGGCAGTGTTCTTGAATGCATGTGCATTCCCCATATTTCATTTTCATTATACTTTTAACAGGGTATATTCTTGTGGAATGACCTCCACCGTGGTTTTTCCATTAACAAGGTTTCCACATAAAAAATATTCATGTTATGTGTGTTTCTGATGTGCTGATGATTTATGTTTTCATGGTTTATAATCAAATCAGAGAATAAGGTTAATAAGCTGAATAAGTTTTGAATTTATGTGACAACTAATTCACCCCTCCTCTCAGTTGTCTATCCTTGTATTGCCAACAATTGGTATCAAAGCAGGTTTCTTGGAAGAAGTTTAACAACTTAAGGTGATTCGGGATGGCAAGTTACAAGAAGGATAGTCTGAGATTTGATGGAATAAATTATTCTTTGTGGAAGACTTGAATGGATTTCCATCTAAAATGCATTGGTGAACCCTACTGGAGCATTTCAAGTAATAGTTATGTTAGACCACTGAATAGTACATATGTTGAGTATAATATCTAGGCTAAGGAAGCTTTGTTGAGTGCTTTGACTGATTCTGAGATGACAAATGTTATGGATCTGAAAAACTGCTTATGAGATCTAGAAAAAGTTGGAAACCTTGTATGGAGGTGATGCTAATGTGAAGATTTCTAAGTTGTAGAGTTTGAAAGGGAAATATGAAAGGTTGAGAATGGGTGATTATGAGAACATTAATAATTTCATGCAAAGAGTGAATGAACTTGTGTGTGGTATTAGATGTGCTATTGGAAAGATAGATGAATCTGAGATTGTTGCTAAAGTGCTTAGATCCCTACCTGATTCTTACAAAGTCAAAGCTAGTGCTATTGAAGAGCTCTAGATTGTAACAAAAATAACCAGAGATACATTGGTTGGTAAGCTAACTACTTTTGAGTTGAGTGAATTTGGTGATTCCATTCCTAAGGTTGAATCTACATTTAAGAATACTACTTCCAGAAGAGATAAACAAAGATATGATCTAGGTGAGAGTTCATCTACAAAGACATTCAAGTATGAGGATGAAATTAGATAGAATGAAGAAGAAGAAAGAGAGCTAGAAGAGTTGGAAGCACTTATTGTCAAAAGAGTATCAAGAGGAAAAGGTAAGTATGAAGGAAAATTACTCTGAAATGCTTTTCTTGCAATAAGATAGGTCATTTTGCATTGAGATGTCTGGAGAGAGCTGCTAAGCCAAGACATAACAAGCCTAGATTTCAGAAGAAGTGTTACTATGTTGCTAATGAAGGCGTGATAAATGATGAATCTGATAAAAGAAATAGAAGTGATGATGAATGGGTATTTATTGCTATCAAGAAAAATAATCTTGTATCTACTAAATCTGTTGGTTGTACAAGTGTGGAGAAATCCCTGGCTATTCGAATAGAAGAAAATTGACAATGGATGTTCACATCATATGACAGGAGACAAAATTAAGTTTGTAAGCTTGGAAAAGTATGATGGTGGTGTTGTGAGATTTGGTGATAATACAACTGGTGTGATCTGTGGAAGAGGTTGCATTTCTCTTAATGGTAAGCATAATATTGATGATGTTCTATATGTGGAAGGATTGAAGCGTAATCTTTTGAGTGTTGGTCAAATGGTTGATAAGGGATACAATATTTAGTTCAAGGATGGAAAGTGTGAAATATTGAGTTTGAGAAATGAAAATGCATCAGGTACAAAAAAAAAAGTAATATCTTTCACTTGAGTGCTACCATTAAATTTTTTTTGATTGCTCAAGTTGATGAAAGTTGGTTATGGCATAGGAGGTTGTGTCATGTTAACTTTGATAATATTGTCAAGATAAGTTCCACTAAGGTTGTGAGAGATCTACCTAAGTTGGTGAAACCTACCAATACAATATGCAAGGAACACCAATTGGGAAAGCAAACTAGGATTTCATTTTAGAGTAAAAAGCATTGTTCAAATGAATTGTTAGAGCTTGTGCATATTGATTTGTGTGGCCCCTCTAAGGTCATAAGTTTACAAGGTTACAGGTATTTCATGTTACTCATTGATGATTATTCTAGAATTGTATGGATTACTTTCTTAAGGGAGAAATTTGAAGCATTAGAAAATTTCAAGATCTTTAAAGCTATGGTTGAGACAGAGATAGGTTTGAAGATTAAATGTCTGAGATTAGATAGAGGTGGTGAATTCAATTTCGGTGAATTTAATACTTTTTGTGAAGAATATGGAATAAAGAGACAATTATCTACACCGTGGACTCCTCAACAAAATGGAGTTGTGGAAAGGAAGAACAAAACAATTGAGGATGTTGCTAGAAATATGATGCTAGAAGGAAATGTTCCTCATATCTATTGGAAAGAAGCTGTGAGTATTGTTGAGTACACACTCAACTGGGTAAAAATCAAAGGTGATATTGGTAGACCCCTTTTGAGCTATGGATTGGTCAAAAACCTATTGTTAAATACTTCAAGATATTTGGAACCAGGTGTTATATTAAGAGAGATGAAGACATAGGAAAGTTTGATGCTAGGATTGATGAAGGTATCTTTTTGGGTTATGCTACTAAAAGTAAGGCCTACCGATGTTACAATAAAAGATTGAATAAAATGGTTGAAAGTGCAAATGTTAAGGTTGATGAAGAATTTGGTACACTAACCAAAACCTGTGGATATGACTTTGATGATCAGGATGACAATACAAACAAAGGAAAGAAAGTTAAAAATATAAATCAAGTGAAAAAAAATCTGGTAAATCAACTAAATGAAAAAGAAAGAGAAATTGGTGAAAGATCAGAAGAGCCTGAAGTTGAAGAAAATCCTAAGAATACTTCAAGGTATGTAAGATTGAATCATTTAGAAGATTAGATTATAGGTGATAAGAACAAAGGTGTCTAGACTAGGAGAAAGATTGCAAAAGAGTATTGCTTGATTTCAAAGACCGAGCCTACTAGTGTGAATGAAACATGTAAATATGAGCATTGGATTGAAGCAATGAAAAAAGAGTTAAAAAAGATTGAAAATAATGATACATGGATTCTTGTTCCTAGACCTAAGGATAAGAATGCCATTGGAACCAAATGGGTCCTTAGAAAAAAATTGAATGAGCAAGGTGAAGTGGTTAGAAACAAAGAAATAATGGTATGTAAAGGATATTAAAAAATGGAAGGAATTGATTTTGAAGATACCTTTTCCCCTGTTGCTAGAATTGAATTTGTAAGATTATTTCTTGCCTAGGCTGCTCACAAGAACTACAAAGTTAATCAGATGGATGTAAAATCATCTATTCTAAATGGTGAATTGCAAGAAGAAGTGTATGTTGAGAAACTTGATGGATTCCAGTTGATTGATAAAGAAGATATGTTGTGTTGATTGAAGAAAGTATTGTATGGAATCAAGCAATCCCCTAGAGCATGGTATGCAAGATTGGAAAAGTATTTGCTAAAGCTTGGATTTAACAAAGAATGAATTTGAGATGTTTATGATTGGTGAGATGAAATTATTTTTGTGATTGAAAATTACTTAGTTAGATAAAGGGATTTTCATATCTCATTCCAAGTATGTGAAAGAATTGTTGAGGAAGTTCAGTATGGAAGATTCAAAGCCAGTTGGTACACCCATGGTGACCGGATGCAAGTTGACAACAAAAGATGATTCTCTGAAAGAAAATTAGACAAGATACAAATCAATGATTGGTAGATTGTTGTACTTAACTCAATATAGGATTGATATCATGAATGTTGTATGTATTGTTGCAAGATTTCAAGCTAATCCGAAAGAACCTCATGTGACTGTTGTGAAGAGAAATTTTAGATACTTGAAGGGAACTATTGATCTTGGCCTATGGTATCCTAAAGATGAATATCTTCCTTTGAGTTCCTTTATTGATGTTGATTGGGTAGGAGATGTGAATGATAGAAGTGGTGGAGCATTTTTCTTAGGTAAGAAGCTAATTTCGTGGTTAATCAAGAAGCAAAATGTCATTTCCTTATCTACTACAGAGGCCAAATACATTGTTGCTGCTAATTGTACTCAAGTCTTGTCGATGAAACCCATGTTGAAGGATATAAAAATTATATATGATGAACCTCTTGCTATATTATATGATAACTCAAGTGCTATTAACATTTCCAAGAATTTGGTGTTGCATTAAAAAACAAAGCATATATCTATCAAGTTTCACTTTTTGAGGGAGAAGGTAAGTGAAAAAGAAGTCAAATTGGAGTACATGTGTCTATTAAGGAGCGGATTATAGACATATTTACCAAGCCATTTCCTAAGGATAATTTTGAGTATCTTAGAGGGAAGTTAGGTGTGATTACCCCTCCTAATCAAAACTAAGGATGCATTGCATTACATCATTCCATACATTTCACAGTCATATCTTGTCTTGGATTGATGTTGTGGTGGCTACTACTCATAGAGAGTAGTTAGATGTTCAAAAATTTAGATATGTGGTTTAGAGCTCAGAGAACTTTGTCATTGATGTCAAAGGGGGAGAAGAGTCATGTGAAAAACTTGTGATTATTTGAGGAGAAGAGCCTAATGTGGAGAAAAATTATGTGAAAGTGTTGAGGAGAAGATGAGTCAAAACCTAAGTAGGAGTTGGTTGTGTTGATGGTGTTTTTCACATCATGTGTTGCCATCAATGCCAAAGGGGGAGATTTTTGGATGTTGTGGTTGTGTTGATGATATGTGGTTTTCATTGATGTCAACACTATTAGAATAAATGTATTTAAAGTTGTATATGCCGATGATATTGTGAAAATTGTAATAAATGAGTTCCAAGTTGTCAATGGTGAAGTGAAGTTTAGTATGTTGGTTATTTTTGTACATTGTTGATCAAAGGTTGTGGACTAAAGGTTTTTTTCTGATTGTATCTAATTTATCCACATCAAGTTTCAAAGATCCATATAAATATTTGATTGAGTTATGAATATTTCCATTCAGACAATTTTTCTGTTTCTTCAGTTGGTGTTCCTGATTGAAGATGATGCTATTTCAATTAGTTCAGTTGTTGTAGATGCTTCTCTTATGATTCACGATGCTTGTGGATGTTTCTATATCATGCTCTATCTTTTTTGCACATCCACATTGATCATTGTGATAATGGTTGGAAATTTTCTCTTGCATGTTCATGTTTTTCTTGTTCTTGGCCGACATAGTGTTTGTAGCATGTTGTGGATCTTTGACGAGAAATTAATTGAAGTCTCTTCATGTTGGAGATGTTGATTTGGGTCCTCACTAAGTTGTGTTTGACTTTGGTTGATTCGAATTGATAATCTTTAATGTTTTGGGCCAACAATTTATATTCATTTTATTATTTCTTTGTGGCCAACTTGTAGCGATGAAATTTCATATTGTGGATATATAAGAGAAATTTTTTATTCAAATTTAAGTGTGAAAAAGGTGTGCTTCTATGTGTGTGCGCAAATAAAGTTCTAAATCATTCGAAGGTAGAGTAGAGTGTGAAGAATTGTGAAGAAGTGTTAAGAATTGGGAAGAAGTGTGAAGGAGTGAAAAAGACTAAATAAGTGTTCATGTGCTTCATTGGAATTGTAATAAGGCATTAGAAAATTCTATTTTCTCAGTTCAAAATCTAGATGGATTTAATCTGAATCTCTTTGTAAGATAATGTGTCTTCCTTTGTAATTGAGCAGTGAGCTCTAGGTAGTGTGCCTGAATGCATGTGCATTCCCCATATTTCATTTTATTTATAATTTTAATAGGGTATAATCTTGTGGACTAACCTCCACCATGGTTTTTCCCCTCATAGGGTTTCCACATAAAAAATCTTGGTGTTATGTGGGTTTATGATGTGTTGATGATTTATGTTTTCATGGTTAATAATCAGATCAGAGAATAAGGTTAATAAGTTGAATAAGTTTTGAATTTCTATGGAAATTGATTCAGCCCCCCCTTTGAGTTTTCTTCTCTTGTATTTCCAACACTAGATACTTTAGACCCCTTTTGGGACACTTTGTGAAGAAACGATACACGTTGTGAAAAAGTGGGACACTTCGTGAACAAAAGGGACACTTTGCGAAAAAAAGGGACACTTTGTGAATTTTTTTTTCCAAGGCCCTAGATTAACCTATAAATGCAAAAAAATCATAAAATAAATGCATAAGGAAAAAACTAAGGTAGAGAAATCAACTCACTTCATGATAGTGCTCGTCATGAGCCACTTGGTGTCACAAGATGTCCAGTCTCGTAGGTTTGTAGTTTCATCGACTTAGCATCTTCAACTACTCTTAAATCACTCTCAAGCTACAAAAAGGTAAATGAAAAAATAGTTACACTTTACTTTTCTTTTTTATCTTATATAAGTTAAAACTAGGGTTTTTTACTATATTAGGGTTAAAATGTTCTTTTCACTCAAATCAACATAACAGGTGCTGGAGAGCTCCGTTTTCAATGTCGTTTGTTGCGTTGGAATCATGATTCCACTCCTATCCTCATCAAATGTCTATAATTATGTGGTATGGTACTTGAAAATACCCTATAATATGACCTACCTTATTTGACATGGTTAGAATGCTACCTTGATTCCACCTTTGTAAAGCAAGTGGAATCAAGGGGGGCATACATCTACCCTCAAATTTAATTTCTAAATAAGTGGATTTTTTTTGGACAACTAAAAAATTCATGTTTCAGGATGCATTTCCCAATGTTGTGGTTTTGTAGATAACTACATTGGGGGCTTCATTCCCCCATGTTGTGAATGAACTTATATGCATATCCTTTCCATGGGATAAAGTGTATTGTTCAGAGTCCTTTAGCTTACATATTGCTTGTAAAGTCACATGGGCGTTAAAGTGGGAGCTAAATGTGACCACTGAAATTGTACTCCCATCTTGGAGATAGTACAATTCATTGTCTAATTTGGACCTATTTTGGCACCCTTGCATTTTAAAATCATCATTAATATGCCCCTAAGATCCATTATTTTGGATCTTGAGACTTATTTCACCTTAAAAACCTGACAAAATCACTTAAAACACCAAAAATCCCTAAATCCCACCTCAAAAAGCTAAGGTTGGACTCATTCACCACCTTGGATGAATGAGTCCCCGTAGGTGGGATCTATTCACCAAAGGTGGCAAATGAGTCCCATTTGGGTTTTTTTTCAAATTTGAGCAATAAATTCACCATTTTAATTCAATTTTTTGGTGGATGTTGACCTTTGAGATCTAAATGATGGTCAATTAGGTGTTAATTCCTACATAAGCAATTTAAAGATTCAAGCTTTCAAGTATTCTTCACAAGAGCATTCAAGAGTCTATTTGCAACAAAGTTGAAGCTTTGGAGGAACATTAACGCATTTTTTCAGGTCTTCAATATCACTTTCATTCAAGATCTAGCATTTCTAAGGGTTGATCATGGTTTTCTATGGTGAATCATGAAGAATTCTAGGTTGGGGAGATGAAAACAACCATCAATCCAAGCTTAAGGACTTATTTTCTAAGTGATTCCATCCTCCATTGTCACTCTAAATTTAGCCTAAGGAAGATTTATGCATCATTAAGATTCATTTGAGGTGATTAGATATCTCCTAAAGTGAGTCTTGCATCACTCAAGTTTAATTCATGCATCTTGTTCTTTCACATTTAGAATAGAATTGTATTATGTATTAGATTTCCTAGTCTTAGACCCACTTAAGGCTAGGTTTTTCATTCCTATTTTCATGCATGTTTCATTTCTATCAAGGTTTAATTACCAAAATAGGGGTTTGACCAAGGAAAACCCACCATTAGCAAATAAATTTTATATTATTTTTTGCAGGTATTTTCATAGATTCAAATCCAAAATTCAAGTTGGAAGGAAAGAGTAGGTGTTGAAGTGCAGATCAAAACTTTAAATTCCTAAAAAAGAAAAATGGGATTGATTCACCAAGAGTGGCGAATGAGTCCCACTATAGGTGTTTTATAGACTTGTTTATAGATTCAGATACCCTTTTTCCTAAAATAGACACCTGTGCAAAAATCTAGATTTGGGACCGATTCACCTAGATTGGCGAATGAGTCTTGATAGGTCAAAAAAGTCAAAGTTTTAGCATTTCAAAGCTCCTCTAGGTCATCTCCAAATTTTCTAGGTGCACTTATTCATTTATGTAGCATTCTATGTTGTTTCAATCACCTTTTTTAGATCATTTTGTATGTCTTTACATTGAATTAGGGTTTAGTATTGAATCTTGCATTTCATTGTCTTTTCCAAGTTCTTACTTGATGGTGAACCCTTTATTAGTCTACTTTCAGCCCCTAGGACAACCCTATTGCAAGATATCTTTCTCTTTTGCATTGAAATCTCTAGAGTTATCCTTGAGTGGAATAGCTTGGAAGTGGGTGTGATAGAATTTAATAATTATTATCTTTCACCCATTTTAAGAGGTTCCAAGTTGGAAATCAGATTTGTAGGTAATTTTCCATGAATTGAAAACAACTTTGATAACTTTTGCAACTTTGACAACTTTTCTAATTTTTCACTTTGATAGATCTTCAATCCTTCTTCAACCTAAGATTTGAAACACAAACACAGGAGTGAAAAATTATTTGTTTTGGTGAATGGGGCTTTTCCTGGTCAAACCCCATTTAGGTAATTAAACCTTGAATTGAAATAATGAAATATGAAAGGAATGATGAATAAACAATGATATGTTGAAACTCACAAAACCCTTGAATAAACATTTGGAGATATGAAATATTGATCTTCATCCTGCATGAAATGGTTTCAAAGGATGTGGATCTTGATACCTAAATATTGATTTGAATGTTTGACTTGAATCTTTGAAACCTACATGACAATGTTAGCTCAAAAAATATGCATGATGCTTGAGATCTCGATTGCTACTATAGATGCTTGATAAATATGCTCTTCAATGCTCTTGACAATAATATTTGTTCATATGAAATTTCACCTCTTGCTATATTTTTTGAATTGAGAAAATAAACTTTCTTTTATAGATGATTTTCTAATTTCTTGAAAATTAAACATTACAAGCTGACATTTGACTATGAATTTGGGATCATGAAAATACCACCAAAAACTTATTTAAAAGTTCAATTTCAACTTAAATCAGACCCATTCACCTATGGGAAAAGGGGTCGTGACTTAAGTTATTGGGATTTGTGAATTTCAAGGTGTTAATAATGATAAATGCATTAATTAAATCACACTTCTCCCTTTATAAATTGTAATTAACTAGGCTTGTAAATACAAATTTGGGCCAATCAGAGGTTTAATTAAGTCCATTTTAATTGAGGGTCCCAAACAAAGTATGAAAATGTAAAGGAGTACATTTTTCTACACTACATTTCTCCCCCACTTTAGTGAGAGGATGACCTTGCATCAAACTCACACTAAAGTAGATAAATATACACCAAGAGGGGATCCAAGTTTACAAATGTTAGTGAGATAGGATGACAAAGATCAAGGAGGTGGGAAATACCCTAGGATCAAGATCCAATGGAAAACCAATAGAAGCACAAAGGGACACACACAAGATATATGATATGAAGTATCAAGACAAGATAAACAAACATACAATATTAAAGTTAATACAAAGAGGAAAGAAAGATGAACTAGCAAGTTGTGTTATGCCATATCCATCAAATACACTCACAAGGATGTAAAATCACTTATGAAACACATGGATCTATAGGAAAGTGAGTTGTGTTATGCTTAGTGGCCATGAAAAATGCACTCACAAGGGCTAGTGAAACCTGTTGTCTACTAGGTGAGCCCAAAAGAAAGTGAGAAAAAAATCGTAGGTCACTATGTACCCATAAAAAGATGGCCAATGGGAAAGTCATGCCAAGTCTATAGGCTCCCAACCATACCAAATTTATACCACTTGATAACATTGATAAGGCACCACATAAATGGTCACTAGTTTAGCAAGTTGTGTTATGCTAGGCACTCATGAAAAAGGCTTCATTGGAAAGCAAGTTGTGTTTTGCTTGGTGGCCTTGATGAAGGTTGTACATGCAATGAGATAGGACATTCAAAGGGGTTTTTCTTAGTGCATGAAAGGTCTCACCTTAGGGGACATTGTGGTTAATGTCTCCAAGAGAGGGCTAGTCAAGGATAAAATATTCACAACCCAGGGAACTCAATCTGTAGCATTACTACTAAGATGAATTTTATATGCTCAGAAAGGTCACAATATTGAAGGATATCAAACCAATTGTCACCAAGAAGAAGACACGTCACATGAATTAAAAAGACCACTCTGAATAAAAAGTTCATACTTCTTAGGAGATGTATGTTGTCATGACTAAGAAGGAAACATGAAACAATGAATGGGGGACCATATGCCCCCACTTAAAATGTCAACATACTTGCTATGTTGGTATTTTAAGTAGAAAGAGAGGAAGATATGATCCTTGAAAAGAATTCACACCTCAAAAAAATAGTTATTGTTGGTGTGAATAAAGTCTTGTACCTAGTTAATTCTTCATTAGGGACTTAGGGGACTTAGTTCACATGTTAAGTTTACTTAGGATATAAGCTTTCTTCTAGAAGTCTTAGTTGTCTTATCTAGACTTTACATTATCCTAGGTAGTTATGAGTTAGTTTTCTCATGTGATAGGATTAAGACACTTGTCATGATCTTGTATAATCCTACCTCTCATCCTTTCCTTTATAAGCAAGGCATCTCTAGCATATTTTACATGGTACTATATAGCATATTGATCGTATTGCAATTCTTGTTTGGTGGAATAACATCTTACATTGTTTCTTCTCTCTATTTCTTGTGGAGGTTATTTGGTGTTGCAGATTGAAGATCTTGGTTGCTCATTTCAACATGGTATTAGAGCTTTGAATTTTGCAAGCCCTTTCCTTTTTTCATTAGAGATTTTCTACCATCAAGTTTTCTATTGTGATTCGAGTTTCTTTTATGATATTGAAAATTACCTATATGTTCTTCTCTTGCCTTGCAATATGCTATTGTGAATTAGAAAGGGTTTGCAAATAATTTTTAATCCTATATTGCATGTATGCATTTTGGTGAGATTTGGTGATTGCAACACTTTTGGTTATAGTGGTAGTATTTGTAGCTATCCCATTGTATCTAGGAGGCTCAAGAAATTCAAATTTGGCTTTTGTTTCACTTAATTTGGTCATCATTTGAAACTTTGGCAAACAAGGGTTTGAAGCTCAGATCTAGTGAACAACTTTTTTCAGGAGAATTTTTGCAAAAAATAACCCTACCATTGCATCTAGGAGGCCATTTGCATGAATTTTGATATATAATTTTTCTATATTCAGCAAAAGTTATTTTTGAGGAAAATATTTTTTAGTAGGGCAGCCATACAACCACCCCACAGTCATCCAATTTGGCTTGTTGCAAAAAAAATTCAAAAAAAATTCTACTTTTTAATTATCAGGATAAAGTTTTTTAATAAATATTTGGGGCTATTTATAATGTTGGCAGATTAATATATTTATGGGATTTTAAATACTTTGGCCAGAATTCATTCTTTTCTATGCACTATTTATACTACAAACATTTGACAGGTCCTTGTCAATTTTTTTGGGCCGATCGAAGTCTTTGCCGGATTTTGCATTTCGTTAGCCATTCAATGTTTTTTGCTCAGTGGAAAACCTTAAATGTTTGCGAAGGAGATAACACTATGAATTTTGGCCTTAGCCACCAACAAATACAAGATGCAACCAACAAGACTGCTAGGTGGGCAGGTTTAACCCTTGATTGCCAGTCTTCGGGTGGTAATCGCTAGTGTAAACCTCAACTGCCAAGAAGAAAATGGTGATTGCCAGAATTACCTCTCAATGTGACTAGCAAGGTGGTAACCACTAACGGTTTTCAAACCTCCAATTTTTTTTCTTTTCCCAGCACTCGGTCACATTGATGACCAGGAGCTAGCCTCTAGGGGATAGTTTTTTGCACTTGGTTAGTGTTAATTTTACACTTGGTTAGTGATCAATCTTCTAGGCCTTTTTTTCAATTTTGCATAACTTTTTTCTACAAAGTCAAATTTTTGAAAACGGGATGTCATCAAAAAGCTAGTTTGATGAACTTCATAGTGGTTCTAGTGATTTTTTCTATTTTTGCAATTTTTTGCTAGATTTTTCAACTTGAAGGTATAGGTGCATTTATTACTTGTAATTATCATAACTTTTGCATACAAAGTCAAATTTTGGATTTTTTTTTTGAAATTTCTCAGAAAATTGAAAGGAATCTATTTATAATCTCTATTTTTAGTTTTGGAAAGCTCTTTTTTCTAAAAATTGTAAAAAATCACCATGTGTTATAAACAATTGATTTGAGCTTGTCACTTGTACAAATTGCAAAATTTATTCATTGTAATTTGTTGGGGGGGTTGCAAATTGAGTTTTAATACATTATGGGGGTGAAAGGTACAATTTAAGTGCCACATTTCCTTCTTTATTTTGGTGTTCTTCTATCCAAAATGGAAGATCTAAGGAAAATTGAACCACTCACTCCACACAATTATCATACATGGAATCTAAAAATAACTCAATTGTTACAATATAAGGGTCTATGGCCTATGTTAGATGCAAAACAACTTGAATTCACAAGGGAATATGAAAATTTTACCCATAGATGTAAAATGAATGAAGCAAAAGGGCTCATTGGCTTACATGTATCTGATAACTTGTTTCATATTGTAGAGTATAAAACACCTAAGAATGTTTGGGATAAACTTGAGGAATTGTATGGTAAGAGTAATTAGTTCAGAGTCTTACAACTCTAATTCTATCTGCAACCACTCTCTCTAGATGCATTTCCTTCAATTCAATATTTTTTTGCATAATTCAAGTTGGTTTTGTCACAATTAAAAGGATGTGGGCATGATAAATCTAGTGATGAATGTATCTTCTTTATTTTTTCCAAGTTAAGAGGCCCTTACCAAAATTTTTCTTCTACTTTCTATTGAACTATGGATGCCATGGGAAACAATTATAAAATTCCTACTTTTGAGTTGTTTTGTGAGTGTCTTACTAGGGAGGAGGCCAAGTTGATTTAGTTGGATTAGTTCTAAGAATCATGCTCTAATGGCTCAATCATCTAAGGGTAAAGGAAAGAATAAGAAGAACCCCAAGAGAGAATCATCTTTAGGTAGTGAGACTCCTCCAAAAAAGATGAAGAATAATTAGAAGCCCACTCCATCCCCTTCTTCTTCTACCTCTATAGATTCTTCTACCAAGTATAAGCAAAAGAAAGGAGATCTTTGTTCATTTTGTGGTAAAACTAGGCATAATGAGGTTCATTGTTTTAAGAGACTTGAGGCCTTGGAGGAAACTATGAAGAAACACAACATTTTACTATCTAAGTCTTCATCAATGGCCAAAGTTCAAGATCTTTCAACATGGGAAATTCATTCATCTTTAGATAGTTGTATTCTCGATTCAAGTGCTTCACATTACATGACCATTTCATGTGATCTTCTTGATTCCATTTTTATTCCTTATACTTCTCATATTGTATTTGGGAACTGTTCACAGATTCCATTTTTGGGGATATGCTCCATTCAAATGCTTGATGGGTGCATTGAGAATGTTCTTGTTCTTGACATTTCAACGAATCTACTTTCCATATATCAGATTTTCCATTCTAGACATGGTAATTCAGTTGAGTTTACTCCAAAGAATGTGAGTATTAGATAGTTGTAGGATCCCGAGAAGGTTGTTGCTACAAGGATAGTTGATCATGAGAATTATTTTTATTGGTTTGATGGCTTTGAGTCTTCGTCAGGTTCATATTTTTTTTCTCATACTGATTCGATGAGAAAGCTTTGGGATGAAATATTTGGGAACTTGAACTATAGATATCTTTAATAGATGCATGTACATAACTTAGTGGTTGGTCTTCCAAAGATCTCTAACACGAATGGTGTTTGCCAAGGTTGTGTTCCTAACAAGCAACATCAAGATCCTTTTCCAAAGGGTCAAGCTACATGTACAACCACACCCCTTGAATTGGTCCATAGTGATCTCATGTCATTCCCAACTCCTTATTTTTTAAGGGCTAATTATGTGCTCACATTCATTGATGATTCTTCTAGATGCACATTTTTTCTTTAATAAAACCCTAAGGAAACCTTATTGTAGATATCTTTCCCTCATTTCCATCCATATATTGAGATCTCCAAGGTTTCCTTGAATGAAACTTGAAGGAAATTGGTGGAGGAACCCTAATCCCCCTTTAGTTCTATCTCCCAAAACATAGGACTCCAGTTTTCATCGTTTCATTTTGGTGAACCTGACATGAAACTAGCCTATGTTAGAACACCTTATTTTTGGATTTGGAGTGCATCATAGTCCTAGATATCACTTGCATTAAATTTATATTAGGTCTTACATTAGTTAATTTGAATCTAGGGTTTCTAAATCTTGTATTAATGAAAGTGAATATAGGTTGTATTTTTGCATCTTGCATCATTGAATTTCACTTAGAATTTGTAATTGTGCATTGTCTAGACATCATAAAAACTAAAAAACCTAAAATTCACTCAAAATTTGTTGAAATTAGTGCAAAAACCCTAATCTGGGACTCATATGCCTCTCTGGGGGATTTAGTCCTAGTACATGTGGTTTTAAATAATTTATGGGTATTTTGTGTGGACTATTTTGTAGTAGTTGAACCCTTCAAAAACCCTAACTAGGATTCATATGCCCCTTTGGGTAATTTATTCCCATGTCAGACCTAAGACTACATTTCACAACATTAAAAACCTTATTTTTGTGCTTTTGTTTGCTATAGTTACATTTTTGTTTCAGATTACCGAGTTTCTATTCCATTCCTTTCATTGCATCTAACTTAATTGCATTTGAATCAAAGTTTATCATTTATATTTTGTTCATTGCATCTTACATTTCCTTAATTTTCCCTTGCATGAGCTTTATGACTTGGTGTCCTATTACTAATACTATAGTGAGACGAAGTTCGAGACTCATGTCATCCCGTGGTAGCACAATTGTCGTGGATCTTGGGTTATCTATCTCTTTCACTTGTAGTTTTGAAACTAGCTCACTAGTTATAGACCATACCCTTAACAACTCTATCTTCAAGTAGTGTGACAATTGTTGAAACAATGGTTGCTAGTATTTCACAAGTAAACACAATCCAAATCCATGAAGACTTGGAAAACCTACAAAATCAACTGAGTACTAAAAAAATTTAACCATTGCTATTCCTACCATAGATAACATACATTGCATGATTGAAAGTGAAGGAGTTGAACTTGTGTGTAACCTAGCTCAGATTTTTGGAAAACATCTTGTGTGTATAAAATATTGGATCAATTTAGATAAAATCAAACACATATTAATAAGACATTAAATCAAAAAGCTGAAAAAGAAACAGAATATGCAAACCGTAACAGCAGCTTCCCGAAATCATCTTATCTTCCTCTAACTTCAGCCTTTTTGTTGTTTCGAATAGCTCTCATATCAGCACATGGAGCTCAACAAAATGACAGCTAAAGAACGAGATTTAAAATGCAAACTATGCTAAGATGAGAAGATTGCTATGATATTGAAACTGATATGAATGCATAAGTTGATTGTCTGTATGAATGTAGATATGCGTAGGTGTGCAAAAGTGAGTGCGTGTGTGTAAATGTGGATGATTATGCATAGTGTAACCAAAAGCTTGGATTTGCACAGGAATTTATAGAGTTTTCGAACTGATTTGATTGGCTAAATCGATCAATGGTCCGGTTTAAGCTTGTTCGAACGGACAACGCGAGATCTTCAAAAGTGGAAGAGAAGGATGGAAGGTTTCCCTTTTCTTTCAATTTTCTTCATTGAGTTCAAAGGGAAACTTCCATTTCAAAGGATGAGTCAATAATTTGGAAGGGTGAGTTAGCACGAGTTAGAAATTAAATAAATTAAAATTAAATTTATTTAATTTGAAAGTGGAGATGAAAATGGAAATCCACATAATTAAATAAATCATATTTAATTATGTTTAAAAATGAAATTAGGGTGAGGAAATATTAAATAAAATATTTAATATTTTAATTCGATTATGGGATGGAGAATATTCCATTATTCAAATATTCAAAATATTCAAACTTTAGAACCAAATGATAATTAAATATAAATAAATTATAAAAAATTATTTAATTTAATCAAGTGAAAGATAAAAGGTGAGATGAAGAAGATATTCCATTATTTAAATATTCAAAATATTTAAACTTTAGAATACTATGATAATTAAATATAAATAAATTATAAAAATTTATTTAATTTAATCAAGCGAAAGGTGGAAATGTTAATATTTAAATAAAATTATTTATTTAATTTAAGGTAGAAGAATTTAGAAGATGAACGATATAAATAAATAATTAAATTTATTTATATGTAGATGACATTAGAGGAATTAATTAAATAAATCATATTTAATTAATTAACAATCTTAATCATGACCATTTTTAGACATATACACATCTTACCTCAATGACTAGCTATGCTTTACCTTCGAATAATGTCCAAAGTCAAGGAGGAACTATAATTCCTCCTCCTACAACCATTGCCTCTATTCCTACCTATACCAACCCTCAAGTTACAACAATGATGCAACCTACTAATATCTTTCCTACCTTGGGTATTTTTGCTAGCAATCCTTGTACCTTTGTGGCATCAAACGTCATATCTCCTATCACTTTACCTCTCATAAGCATTCCATTCAATTCCCCCTTGAACACATATACACCTTCACCATATTCACCTCCATCTCAAAATACAACCATTGACACCATCCTTTAACAACTTTTGTAGAATGTTTCATCCCTTCAAAAGAAAATTTCCACCATAAGCCAAAATCAAAATGTCCAAATTATGTACTCTGTCAAAAAAATCACTTATCCTTGGAGATATTGAGAATGATGATACCACGAGGTATAGAAATTCCTAGGATTGAGAAACATGGGGGAAAGGAGATCCTTCTAACCATAATTTTTCTTATACTACCTTATGTAGTGATTTTGTCCTTGAGGATAAGCTCTTAGCTAAGCTTTTCCCTAGATCCTTGAAAGGCACCACTTTAGAATGGTTTTGTTCATTATCGAATAACTCAATTCATTCATTCAATGAAATTTTTGAGGCCTTTATAAACCATTTCCAAGTGCACATGACTCCTAAGATGACCTTACTTGATTTTATGAGATGTAAGAAAAAAGATGATGAAAAGGTTACTAACTTCATTTTATGCTGCCAATGGCTTTATTCCCAAATCAACATAATGATTCTTGATCCTAACCTTCAATGAATGTTCATTGAGAACTTACAAACTAACATACAATATAAGCTTGGCATGATGAGACTTCCTTCCTTTGTAAACTTGTGTACTTCCCTTCGTGATTATCAAAACTCAGTTAGTAGTTGTGAAGCAAAATCCACCTCTGGCCAACTTGAGAAGTATGAATCCACAAAAAAAAAAAATTATCAACCTTTTAGAAAACATAATAAAGGCTTCCTTGAACCTAACCCCCTAAACTAACTGAACATGTTGATACCCAAGTGGATGCTATAAGGAAGAAAACTCCTTTCACATTTGGGGATTTGGCTAGACAATTTACTCCCTTACTCGATACCCTCAACACAGTTTCACAACTTATAGAACAAAAAATTATCACCTTACCTCTCATTAAAACTCTTGAACGTAATAATCCTTTAACTTCAAAATTTAGATTGAATTCTTATTGCCATTATCAATGACAAAATGGACATGTTACAAAACATTGTAAGCATCTTTAAAATCTTGTGCAAGACCTCATTGATTCTAGTCATCTTCAAATTGGAGGTAATAAGTATGTTGCCTCTCCTAACCAAAACTTGCAAATCTTTACCAACCATATGCCAAACCATGATATTTCATTTGTCAAAGCTAGTGAAACTAAGAAGAATGATGTGATGAATGTTGACATAGATGATGACAAACATATACCATTGAATAAGGTCCTATGCATATTGATGAACAAAATCCTATGGATAATATGGTGGGATTGATCAAAATTATACCCCGTAAGGGCCGAAATAAAAAGCCTCTTGACATTGCTTTCTCATATAAGGATATCATTAGAAATGCACCTAATGGTCCTCTTTACATAGCCAATCAAATCAATGAAAATCTCACTAATGGTATATCAATTTATCATGTGTGTGGAGAGAATGTGATCACTGATGAATTATTACTTGTGGATGAGATCTATCAAGAAACAAATGATAAAATAAAAACATGGATAAAAACACATTATGGTTTTTCGTTCCCTATGATGGGATCAATCATCCTTCCTTTAAAAGTTGGACCAAAATAATTAGATGTCTCATTCTCCATCATCTCGACATTGGATCAATTCTGTGTGAAGCTTGGTTATCTATGGCTATGCTCCATGGAAGACATCTCGTTGGTCATGCATAAATTCTTAAAGTTTCCCTTTGAAAATGAAATCTTTACAATGCAACATAGTGGCTTTAATCCTCTATCTTCTCGTGGGAACTTTTCATTGGATTTATTTTGGCTTGAGCCTATGGAACCTATTAAACCTCATGAGGACTTCTTTTTCAAATCATATCAAAAGTTTAAAGTTAAATTCATAGAAAAACTATCACTTAGAAACATGCCTCAATCCATGATTGAGCCTCCTATCATTGATGAAACTATGATTGAACCTAAAGACATTTCAAATAAACAAGACCAACCTAAGACAAATAATTTTCCTATCTCCTAGAAAATACTAAGAGATAATGAAAGGAATCTTGTCATGCCTCCTAAGATAAAAAAAAAGTTTACAAAGCTAAAGAGAAAGTGGTTGAACAACCTCGTATGGTTCCTTATGTTCCACCCCTTAAGGAAGAATAGAAACCTATGGTTGATAAAACCGCTCCTACACAAACACAACTTGAAAATCATATGAAAAAGAAACGAAAATTATAGAGAGCGTAGGCATAGATGTTGTGCTCTTGCCTAAAAGTTAAATGAAGAAAACAACAAATAAAATCAACATCCAAACATGATTGAAGCAAATACACGACTAGTCACCCTCTTCGCCACAACAAAAAGATCCTATATCGCAAAAAAAAAAAAAGATAAATCCCTCTTTATATATTATCATTCGACCTTTTGTTGTGATTAACCTAGATGATGATGATGAGGTTGCTAAAATTGATGAGGAAGTGCATAATGAATTGAATACATTGTTTTCCTCTTCTATGAGGTTAAAAAATAATTCTCTGAAGAAGAGTGTTGAACTTGGTGATACCCCTAGTTCAACATTTGATATTGTCCCTTTGGCTAGTTGTCTTCCTTCCATATCCAATGAATACGATTGGGATGTGAATGGCTTGCTATAGGTTGACTCACATGTTCCTTTCTAGTATTTTTGCATTATTTTCTTTTTCATGTTGTGTGATTGCATGTGTGTAATGTGATCTCCCATACCATTCTATTTGATGTAACTCTCTCTTTGTGACATTCCTCTATTTGTACCTACATTCTTCTATATGTTGTAAATATTTTCCTTTATCTTTTCTTTCTCTCGTGTTTTCCTCTTGGGGATGATGCAAGGTGTTGAGATATTTAGGTCTCTTCCATGTTGACCCAAAAACTTTTCCTTTATCTTTTATTTGTCTTGTGTTTTCCTTTTGGGGATGATGCAAAGTGTCAAGAAATTTAGGTCTCTTCCATGTTGATGAGAAAGGATTTTTCTTTTGTTTTTTTTTCTCTTTGTGTCATTCTACCTATTCAATGAGCATTTTGGGGAATGATGATAGTTTTGAGCTCTCTAATAACATTGTAGCAAAGACATTCTAACCCCGAATCCATGGATCCTTTATGTGATTTTTGGGATTTCATTTTGGGGGAAACTCCTTTTCATGATGTAGCCTTATTTGGAAACAATGACTTGGAATAGGGCTTTCCAAATAAGCTCTCATGTCATCTTTATTGTTAGAATTTATCATTTTCTAATTTAAATTAATTTCTCACATCATGGTGTGTATATATTTCTTTAAAGTGAGGGCATACATTGACATTATTCTTTTCACATCTGTCATGTTTCAATGTGTAGTCTTCTTACTTCATGCGATGCATATTTTTCTTTGTGGTGAAATTGGGTGTGATGTCCCTCAAGAGTGTGATCTCTCTTAACATATTATATTCCTCTTAGTGGCTTGATGTGATACATTGTATTCCCTAAGTTGTGAATCTTCTATTCTTCGATTGGTCCTCTCTTGGAGACATTAGACACAATTTTCCCTAAGTTATGACCTTACATGAACTAAGAAAAAATAATTTGAATGTACCTTACACTATTTTTCATTTACAACATCTATTATATGGTCACCTTACATAACGCACTTTTCTTTCCTGTGGATCCATCTTGTTTGTTCATGGGTGTCAAGCATATGAAGCTTTTCTTGCCTCATGAATCCTGTTTTTCATGTTGTGTGGTTCCCTATCAAAGTTATTAGGAGGTATATATTCGGTATGGTTGCACGTATGGGACTTGAACTTAGGCATGAATTTCCAATAGCCACTTGCTTGTCTGTGTGAGTGCATACTGACTATGTGTGTATGTGCCTCGCTGGGGGCTCACCTAGTGGATGACTTGGGGTTCCATTAGCCCTTGTGAGCATGTTTTTGGTTTGTATAGTGGAAATTGTGTTCCACTTGTAAAATTTCTTTGGAAAACAACTTAGATCTAATCCATAACATGTGGAACAAATGGTTGAAACTTGATCCACCCCTTTTATTTTTGTTTTTCTTTCTCTTTGTCTTTGATAATGTATGCTTGTGCCTTGTTGTTGCTCCTTATATTATTTACATGTGTGTTATTTTGAGCCTATGTTGGTTTTCCATAAGATCTTGATCATGGGGGCTTGATTACTCCTCTTGATTATTGTCATCCTATCTTACTAGCATTCGTACATTTGGAAACCTCTTGATGTGAGTTTGTCTACTTTAGTGTGAGTTTGAAAAAAATTGATCCTCTCATTAAAGTGGGGGATAAATGTACTATAGAAAAATGTACCCCTCTACATTTTCACACTTGTTTTGGCCCTCCTTGCTAAAATTGGGCTTCTTTATGCCTTATTTAGTCCTATTTTGCATTTGCAAGCCTTATTTAATGCTTCTTTTTTAGGATAATCCTGACACATATCAAATGACCACTCATAATTTAATGATTTTGGTTTGTATGGCCCATATTTAGTGATCTAGAACTCATAAACCACCTCAAGAATATGGGTCCTGCCTAAGTTTCATGGCCTAAACCTAAAATTGGCATATAACTTAATAATTCTTGAAATTTGTGTCCGAAGCTTAGCCTACTGGGACTCATATGCCAACTGGCGTATGATTCCCTCTTAGCTTGGAACCATTTTAAATTCAAATTCTTGGTGGTATTTTATTCTCCTAGATCTAATGTCAGTTTGTAGTGTTGTAATTTTGGGAAATTTGGCATAAACATGTATAAATACAAGGTTAATTCACATAGTTTCATCTAAGAAATCCTCACACTTTTTGAGATCAAGCATTATAGAAAATTTGAGTTTACAAGAGTATTCAAGAGAATTCAAGAGTGATTATAAAGTTTTTTGGAGCTATATTCAAGATTCAAGCATCATGTCAAATTCATCATGCATCATGCTTATTTTTGAGCTAACATTTGCGATGTAGGTTCTTATGATTCAAGCAAGCATTCAATTCAAGGTCCATAACAAAAAATTAAGAGTCAAGGTACACATTCATGCTAGCCATTACATATAATATTGCAGCCTTTTTTGCAAGGGTTTGGTGAGTTGCAATATAGCTTAGTTGTTCATTCATCATTCATTCATTCTATTTGATTTTATTTCAAGGTTTGATTACCAAAATGAGGTTTGACCAAGGAAAACCCCTATCCACTAATAATTTGTTCCCCTCTTTTTGATGTGTGATTTATAGATCTAGGTTGAAGATTCATTAAGGAGCAAGATTGAAGAAAAGTTTTCAAAGTTCTCAAAGTTGTAATCTACATTGCAAGATCATTGAAATTCATCTGTCATCTACAAAGAAAAATTCAATGTTTCATACTCAAAGATTTGATAGGAGAGAAGCTATAGGAGAACATTAGAGGACATCTGAGTTTCATATCAACCTTGATACTGGGTCTAAATCACCACTTGTGGTGTATGAGTCTTAGTATACCAGATTTCAAGCATTTTTTATAGATAATGGTTTAGTAGTTTTAGATTCCAGTTTTGACCTGAAATCCTAAACTAGTACTAAATCACCCCTACTGGAGTATAAGTCCTAGTGTGCATTAAAGTTTAGATTTTTAGGTGTGCAGACCTTGTTCTGAGCTTCTTTAGTTTTCTAGGTGCCCCTCTATCCTTTCTCAGTTCATTCTTCTGATTTTCAATTTCATATCTTAGGTTGCATAGTTAGGTTTACATATCATTACATTTATTTCTTTCCAAGCCTTTGCTTGGTGGTGAACACTATTTTGTATTTAATCAAACCCCAAGGAAACCATATTGTATATCCCTTACCCTCATTTCCATCCCTATATTGAGATCTCCAAGGTTTCTTTGGGGTATGTGCAAGATCATGATGGGCCACAAAGTGGCGATATGATGGGTATGTGTTGGGTATGTGGCTGACAACTTTCTTTTTACCCAAAATTGATGAAACGAAAAGGGTTTTTAAAGGATATTCTCAACTTTCCACCAATATTTAAATTATGCTTTACTTTGAATTTAATAAATAATTATTATTCATTTTCAATTTGAATTACGTCTAAAGTTCTGATTGATAGGTTGATTGAAAAACATCTATAGATTTCAAATGGTATCTTATTTTTTGAATCTGAAACATGCATCACATTCTATGCTTCACATACTATAAGATTAAAAAATCATAATAAATTATTTACTTAGAAAAAATTACAAAAAATATGCATCACATTGGGACATGAGTCCTCTACTTATATCTAAAATATTATAAAAAATATTATCATTTTATTGTGGTTAGGGTGGTTAGGCAGACACCTACTTTTTATTTTTCTTTGAAATTTGAGTGCTACTGCATTAAAATTTCAATTTTTCAACAAATATATATATATATATTTTTAAATTAAACCTAGTAGTTTAGAAACTAAATTCAATTTTCTACATATTTTATTCTTACATATTTTTGAAATAATGTAGATAAGTTGTTCAAATTTTTACGTTAAGTTTCCTACCTCTAATTTTTTTGAATTTTTTTCCACTTAAGGGCTTGTTTTTTCCATGATGATTTTGCACATACCCCTTGAATGTAAATTGATAGAAATTGGTGGAGGAACCCTAATCCCCCTTTAGTTCTATCTCCTAAAACATAGGACTCCAATTTTCATCGTTTCAGATAGATACACATAGATAATGGAGGGGTATGTCAATCAAGAATTTTAGAATTTTTGTAGTGAGCATGGTATTCTTCATCAACATATGGTTCCTTATACTACTCAATAAAATGGTTTGGTAGAGAGAAAGAATACGACTCTTAAGGAAATATCCAATTGTATGATTTAGTATAGGTCCATAGTTGCAACATTTTGGGATGAAGCTATCAATTGTTCCAATTATATTTAGAATTGCATGCCCCACAAGGTAGTGTGGAATATGACTCTTGAGGAGGCTCGGTATCATCACAAGCCTAATGTATCCTTATTCAGAGTATTCGGTAGTGAGGCTTGGGAATTAATTCTGGATGGTTGGCATAAATAAATGGAGAAGAGTCAGTGGTACCATTTTGTTGGCTATTGTGAGGATGTGAAGGAATACAAAATGTTTGATCCTGACACATGAGAGGTTCATTTTTGTTGTGATGTTTAGTTTTCAGATCCCTTCACATAGAAATCTCCTCCTTTGACTTCTTCTTTATCACAACCTACTCAATCTTCTTTAGTTGATGATTTTTTGGTACTTGAGGAAGATGATGGTCTTGATCTACCTCCTCCTCATTCACCCACTAGGCCTTGATGGGCTCATGTTCCTCTTGAAGAGGTTGGTCCTCTTGCTAGTGATCCCTTAGACACTTGCCACACTCATTCTCAAAATTCAAGAACGAGTCTTTCGATTCATGTTGTTTTAGATGATCCTTAAATTTTTTTAGATGCTTTAGGTATTCCAGAGTGGGATAATGCTATGATTGATGAGTATTCTTCTTTAATGAAGAATCATACTTGGGATCTTGTACCTCTTCCTAAGAGAAGAAATTTGGTTTGGTGCAACTGGGTGTATTGTACCAAGTATGCAACAGATGGTTTCATTGACAAGTACAGGGCTTGTCTTGTTGCAAAGGGGTTTTCTCAAGTTGAAGGAATTGACTATTCTGAGACCTTTGCTCCTATTTTGAAGATGGATTCTATTTTCCTTTTCCTTGCTATAGCTGCATCAGAGAGATGGTCAGTGTATTAGATGGATGTGAAGAATGCTTTCTTGCATGGGGATCTTCATGATGAGATCTATATGGAGCAACCACTAGGTTTTGTGTAGGACTCTTCACTTGTTTGTAGGATTCGATGTTCATTGTATGGTATTAACTAGGATCCTTGAGCTTGGTATGAGAAGATAGATAGATTCTTGATTGCCTCTGGCTACACTTGTTGTCATTTTTCCCATAGTTTATACTTAAAGACATGGAGAGGATCTACTCATACTTTTTCTCTACATGGATGATTTTATTCTCATAGGGAGTTCTACTTCCATGATTTAGAGTACATAGTGAGCATTGATGGAGCAATTTGACATGACCAACTTTGGTATTTTGAATTACTTCCTTGATGTTCAATCTCATCAAACTTATGAGGGGATCTTCATTTTTTAGCAGAAGTATGCTCTTGAATTTCTTTAGAGATTTTGCATGGCTAATTGCAAGCTTTCCCCCACTCATTTTTTAGTTAGGTATTGTATTGTATACCAATTTCACTACTCCTATAGTTGATCCTACCTTGTATCGACAATTGGTTGGTGGTCTTTTGTACTTGAAACATAGTCATCTTGATATTTCCTTTGCAGTTGGACTTGTCTTTGAGAGTCATAGGAGTCTCATGGGAGTCATTGGAGCCTCATAAGAGTCATTGGAAGGCCACCAAAAATATCTTGGGATACATTCAGGGAACTAATCATTTTGGAATTCATTATACATCGCATGCATATAGACTAACTTAGATTGGGCTGGTGATGTCAATGATCAAAATTCTACTTATATATTTTTCTCTTTTCCTTGGTTTTGGTCTAATTGCATAGTCATTCAAGAAGCAAACTACTATTGCATTAAAATCGGTAGAGGCTGAGTATCAAAGTGCAGTATTAGATGGTCATGAGGTTTTGTGGCTTCATTAATTAATGACTAAGTTTGGATTCCCTTCCACTTAGCCCACTACTCTTTGGTGTGACAATTAGAGTGCCATCCATAACTCTTGCAACCTAGTGGAGCATTAGCATACTAAGCATATTGAAATCCACATGCACTTCACCAGACAACTCATCCAGGATAGTGTTCTCATCTTGGAGTATTTTCCTACAGATTAGCAGGTTATAGTCATCTCACTAAATTTTTTTCTTCACCTCACTATCTTCAGTTGTGATCAATACTTGGGTTGAAGGAAGTTGTCCTTGGGGGGTCTTGATGAATCCTCCTTCCTTGTTTAGTTTTCTTTGAATCTTGTTTTCTCTCTTTTGGAGAGGATTTTTCTCCCAAAGTTTTTTTCTCCTTTTCTCTATTTGTGAGAGATTTTTTTTTCTGTACATGGATACCTCATTATGCCTTATCGTCGGGACCCATATTTTGTATTTTGCATTGGTTTGTTCCTCTCTAAGTTGTACTTAAGGGGGGTGTTTGGTTGACTCAAGAAACACTAAGAGGGGGGGTGAATCAGTATTGAGCAATTTTAAACTTTATTAATTTTTCCTTTCAAGTGCTTAAAACATTCAATAAAAATAAAGATGCATGAACATGAAACAATAAGCCACAACACCATAACACAAGGATTTTTATGTGGAAACCATGTTAGGGGAAAAACAACGATGGAGGTCAGTCAACAATTTGAGTACTCAAAATATAAGTGTTTTACAAAAGAGAATGCACTTGGATTCAGGCACACTACCTAGAGCTTATTGCTCAAAATAAGGAAGGATCATTTCCTTACAAGAGATTTGGATTATACCAAAAGATTGAACTGAAAAGATAACATCTACAAATGTCTGATTATAGTTTTGGTTAGGCTTGAATAGATCAAATTCTGAACCTTCTATCAGATTTTGCACTTCACAAAAATCCTCTTCTACACAAATCAAAATCTCTCCATTGATCTTTCGATATTCACACACACATCAACACATATCGAACTCACACATATGCCCACCAAAATGAATTAACCGATCTCATATATATCCACTACCAAGAATTCAATCTCTATATGTTGGCTTCAATGAAATGCAAAATATCTTCCAACTGTTGGCCATAGCATAGTTAAGACCCAAAACAAAAAATTTGAACACCAAAATACTTTAAACTCATTCTTAAAAATCCGCAACACCCAAAATTCACTTAGTCGGCCTTCATATACTGATAAACATAAAATCGAACAATTAGATCTCCTAACTCATACACCAATTGATGTGAAAGCACACAAATCAAGAGTAAGACATTTCATATGCCCAATGACCTTTCTTGAGACCCACAATCAAAACTAATAACTTGGTAATGAAAACTACTTGATAGATTCAACTTCAACTAGATACCCTATTTTTCAATATGCCTTCCGGTATAGTTAGATACTACAGTGTGGACCATATCAATGACTTTAGTTGCCATAAATGAAAAAACTAGAAGCCATATTCCAACAGTGTTGGTGTGAATAAATTCTTGTACCTAATTAATTATTTACTAGGGACTTAGGGGACTTAGTTCAAACGTTAAGTTTACTTAGGATATAATATTTCTTCTAGAAGTCTTAGTTGTCTTATCTAAACTTTACATTATCCTAGGTAGTTATGAGTTAGTTGACTCATGTGATAGGATTAAGACAATTGTCATGATCTTGTCTAATCCTATCTCTCATCCTTTCCTTTATAAGTAAGGCTTCTCTAGCATATTTTTCATTGTATTGTATAACGTATTGATCATATTGTATCATATTGCAATTCTTGTTTGGTGGAATAACATCTTCCATTGTTGCTTCTCTCTATTTCTTGTGGAGGTTATTTGCTATTATAGATTGAAGATATTTGTTGCTCACTTCAATAGTTATCCTTTCCCCTGAATCATAGAGACAAAGAAAACCACCAAGAACTATCATGTTGCTGCTAAGAGAGATATGGTTGCACCTAAAATTGAACCACCATGAATAGCAATGAATGAGATAAATAAAGATACAAATTCCACATAGTGATGAGCAACATGATATGATGAAAATTATTATCAATTTGAGGAAATAGGTGCATCAACACAAGGAAGAGCACAAAAATCCTTAAGATGTTTAATTTTATCACTCAAAGCCTCAGATTCATTAGTAGAATGGTGCATGGGAACCATTGAATAAAAATGATCAATTCAAGAAATAGTTTTGTAGGCTTTAGGTTTTGGTGTGTTTTTCCTAAATAAGGTCTTGGAGACCATTTTTCAATATATTTAGTCGAGTTTGAGTATTTATAGGTTTTCAGGTGATGTAGACTTCAAAATGTGCAAAAATGTTGAAAAGTTGCAAATTGTGCAAAATGCAAAATTTGAAATGTTGTAAAAGGGCAGTTTTAGAAGACCAACAATCATATTGATTTGAAAGATCATTTGAGGAAGTTAGAACTATTTTTTTTGGTGGGAAACATCTTAAATAGCATGAAGAACTCAATGGAAAGGTTGTTGAAGAACTTTTGAATATTGAAACAATAATAATACTATGTTTTTCTCCATTTCTCTGTATTTTCTGAAGTTTGTAGTGACTGTACGGCCCGTATATCACCTTCTTGATAAAATTTTCTTTGGGATTTCATAGTATATTATTTTATCTTTCATTTGAATCTATTTTGAAGCCTTCTCATAAAATTTGGTGCATTTTATTGTCAAATTACTAAGACCAACCCAAGTTTGCAAATTTAAGGGTTTGTGAGTCATTAAAATGGAATATTGACACATTCCTCTCACTATGGCCACTATAATTTGAGGAATGGGTCTGAAAAATCAATAAAAAGTGTGAGGGAATTTTGAGTGAGTGCAGGGGAGGTCAAAAATTGAGTTGGGCATGAAGCCCTAAAGTGAGAATTTATGCTTTCTATGTGAAAAAGAGAGGCTTTGGTCTATCAAAGTGTAAAAAGCGTTGGGGCAGGAAGTTTTCTTGGTGAATTGAGTTTTTACAGAGCTAGTTGGACCTGATTGAGGTATTGGTTAGGTTGTTTGTAGGTTGGATGTGTAAGTTCCAATAAAACCCTAGTTTCTTGGGTAAAAAGGAGGGTTTTTTGTTTTGATACTTTGGTGAATGAGTTTTTGAAGGAAAGTTGTGGAATAATTCATTTGAAAACATGAAAATTTCTGCCCACATGGTTTTAGGGATTTTGGAAAAATTTCATGACAAGTTTCTTTGTTAAAGTGGCCTAATTTGAGGCCTAGTTGGCATTAAAAATCTGAATTGAGATAATTTTTTCAAAGAAGTATATAGTGGTTTGGAAGTATGTTATTATGTGACTTGATGGGTATTTGAAAGGTTTAGGTCTTGGTCTGAAAGATCTTGTTGAAAATTTTTACCCGATTGAGTTGGGTTGTAGTGCTACAAGGAATTGTGTGAGATTGATGAGATAGAGATAATTTTGAAGAATATTGACTTGAAGGTTATTGTTTTTGTGTGGTTGCAGGATCTCCCCTAGTTGCATCAAGTGGTATCAAAGAGAAGGTATTGGATCTTTGTGGAAAGAGATTGAATTTTGTGAAAGAAAGATTCGAAGGTGAAGATGCAAGATTGTAAAGATGCCTCCAAAAGGAAAGAATGTGGAAAGAGAGGTGAATGACTTGAAGAGTTAGTACATTAAAGAGATCAAAGAATTGAAAGAAATTTTGGAAGCCTTAGAGACAAACAAGAGAAGAGAAGAAGTTGAAAGCAGTGATTCAGATGAGGAAGAGTTTGAAGATGTTGAAGAAGAACTTGATCCTAAAGATCAAAGAATGGACAAATTGTTGAAGGTAGTCAAAGGTGACAAGTACAAGGTAAAAATTGATGAGCAAAATTTTGGTGGAAATATAAATGAAGAAGTGTTGTTAGATTCAATATCATCTTTGGAAAATTATTTTGAATGTGAAGAGATTCCAGAGGAATAAAGAGTCAAGATTTCAAAAATAAAGTTAAAAATTCATGCACTTTTGTGGTGGGATTATCTACAGTCAAAAAGAAGGAAGCAAGGAAAGTCCAAAATTGTGGCATGGGACATGATGGTGGGAAAGTTGAAAGGTAAGTTTCTCACCTTAGATTATTCAATTCAAATGTTTAAGAGATTGCAAAGTTTAAGGCAAAAGGAAATGGATGTAAAGGCATACACAAAATACTTTTATAGATTAAGTATGAGATCTAACCATAATGTGAATGAGGATGAGAATATTGCTAGGTACTTGGGTGGTTTGAGATTGAACATACAGGATGAGTTTGATTTGATAAATCCTAGGAGTGTAGAAGAATGCTATCAAATGGCATTGAAAGCTGAAGAGAAAGTAAAAAGAAGACAAGAGAAGATTGTTAGGGGAAAATGAAACATAATGAGAGGAAGAGGATATTCCTCTACTCCAAGACAAACAAATGAGAATCAATAAGAACAAAGAAAAAGAGATGAACAAGTTGCAGATGTTAGAGGTGGATATAGAGGCACAAGGGGAAGATTTGGTGGTGGAAGGAATCCTAACATTTTTGTAGGTAGGTGTTACAATTGCTAATAATATGGTCATCCTTCTTGGAAGTTCCTTGAGAAACTTGGTTCAACATCCAGTGGAGGAGAAAGGAAAGGTGATAGGAGAGCATGTATTGTTCATGAAGATGAAGTTGAAAGTTCAAAATCAAATAGACTTCTTGCTATTCTTGAAGTTGGTGAAAGTGTGATGATTAAAAGAAATTTTTTGAAGACAACAAAGGAGAGAGAGATAATTCAAAGAAGAGCATTGTTTAGGACAACCTACAGATGCAAAAATAAGGTATGCAAGGTAATAGTTGATTCAAGTTGCACTGATAAAATTTTATCTAGTGAAATGGTGGATAAATTGCATTTGAAAAGAGTGCATAGAGAAAATCCATATAAAGTATCATGGGTTGGTGATAATCAATCTATGGTGGTGAGTGAATGATGAGGGGCATAATGCCCAAAACCCGCATAAATCACAACAACAGATACCAACATAAAAGATGTGAGACAAAAAAATGACTCACTTTCAATTATTTTTAGGAAATCAAATTATAGATTCAAAACTTACATGCTACAGCCTCATGGGCTTGATTCATTACAACAAAATCAACTCTAAAAAGAACATCTACTACTTGGAGCCACAATCTACACTATCAGGTCCACCTTATACAACCCCCACTTAACCCTTTTTATCTTTCCCAATAACCGCCCTAAAATGTTCTAGAAAGATCAAATTTCCCCTTTTTGTTTTGGCCCCAAAAGTCCAATTGAATGATTTTTGGCTTGGAAGAAATATTTTATGAGATTCAATTTCTAGAGGACCAACTTCGTAGGGCCATAAATTTTGATCCGGACATCCGATTTGCTATTATTGCATATCATTGGAAAGCTCTCAACGAGCTCTACAACACATGAACCTATCATAGGTTGGTTTGACTAGTTTTTGAGCTATTTTGAGGCCTCTAAAGTTTTATATTTGAATTTGAAGTTGCTTTGGAGAAATATCCCAAGATAGAAACTTTAATTTCTCCCAAACCATGCAAGGTATAGAGGTGATTTGTTCACAATTGGAAATATCTTTCAGCTCTACTCCTTGGGGTAAAATTTCACATCTATATGAGCTTGTTTTAGCTGACTTACTAAAAATAGTAAGTTCCTATTTTTTGCTATTTATGATGCCTGATAATCTTATACCCCTTAAGTACAATCATGTGACTCAAAAAAACTAAATAACATTAAGAAAAAAAGTTCTTTTGGGTGATGCAAGATTGCCCTGCACTCCTGGATGCGATGCAGGGATGCTCCTGCATCAGACACCTAGGGTAATTTGAAAAGTGACCATGTCACTTCTTAGGAGTTAGAGGGAAACCAAGCCAGTTAACCTCAATCTCAGACAACCTTGATGAATCTTCAATAGTACTTCCTCTCCATTTCACAAAGTACTATTCATATTGCTTGTTTCTTATGCTTTTACTCGCACAACTATCCATGATTTCTTCTATCTCTTCCTTCTCTGAAGTAGGTGCTGAAATTCTACACTGTTCATTTATTGGACCCTCCTCTATATCACCTTCATGATACTCTATCAAATCAACAATGTTGGAGACATGAAAAATGTTTATTCCACTAGGCAACTCTACCTCATGAGCATTTCTTGAATCATGCTTCTTCAGGATCTTGAATGGTCCAAAATTATTCATCTATAACTTGTATGTACCAATTGGAAATTTTTCCTTTCGCAAATGAACCATGAATTTATCTCCTACTTGGAACTCCTTATACCTCCTTTTCTAATCTGCCTGAGCCTTATATTGTGAGTTCATCTTATTGATATGTTTCTTCACCTCTTTGTGAAATTTTTTTAGGTGCTTAGGAAAATCTTCAGCCTCATCACTACTCTTCTCCCCCTTATCCATCTTTCTCAATTCATAAGCAGTTCTTGGACTACTCCCATATATATTCTGGAATGGTGATTTACTAGTGCTCCTATTGAAAAATTTGTTGTAAGAAAATTTTTCCTATGGTATAATCAAATCCCATCCCTTGGGATTATCGCCAACTAAGCATCTTAGTAGGTTTCCCAAACTCCTATTCACCACCTTTGTTTTTCCATCAATCTATGGATGGTGTGTAGAATTGAACTTCAAATTTGTCTTCAACTTCTTCCATAATGTCCTCCAGAAATAACCAACAAATTTGGTATCTCTATCTGAAACTATACTCTTTGGTAGACCATGTAGTCTCACCACCTCTATGAAAAATAACTCTAGAACATGAACAACATCACTAGTCTTATGGCACATAATGAAATGTGCCATCTTTGAAAATATATCCACCACCAAAAATATGGAATCATGCTCTCTGTGTCCTTGGAAATCCAAGAACAAAATCCATGCTAATATCCTCCTATGCCCTCTCAGGTACAGGTAATGGCTCATACAATCCAATATTTTGACTTGTTCCTTTCACCATCTGACATACTCTACAACTTTGTACAAAATTCTTCACATCTTGTTGTAACTATGGCCAATAATTATTCTCACTGACAAGAGGAATGGTCTTATCTCGACCAAAATTTCCAACCAATCCTCCACTATGCTTTTCCTTGATTAGATTCTCTCTCATAGAACTCCTTGGAATGCATGATTGGATTCCTCTAAACAATATCCCATATTGGATTAAGAAATCCAACCATTTTGTCCTATCTAATGTAATAGGTTCCAAACAAGCCTTCCAAACTTCTGCAAAGTCTAGGTCTTCTAAATACAAATTCTTGAGTTCATTGAACACAACAACCTCTATGTTCATCTCTATCAACAAATTCTACCTTCTACTTAAGGCATTTGCAACTTTTTTTGACCTTCCACTCCTGTGCTTCAAAACAAAAGTATAACTATGCAAAAAATCAACCCATTTTAAGTGCCTTTGATTCAACTTTCCTTGTCTATTGAGATACTACAAAGCCTGGTGATGAGTATATAAAACAAATTATTTTAGAAAAAAATAGTGTCTCCATTTCTTCAAAGCCTGAACTATAGCATAAAAATATTAATCATAGACATAATATTTCTTCTTAGCATCATTTAAATTCTCACTAAAATAGGCAATAGGCTTACCTTCTTGACTGAAAAAAACTCCTATGGCAGTGCCACTAGCATCACAATCTACCTGAAAGACCTTATTGAAATATGGAAGTTCCAAAATAGGTTGCTCAGTAACTTTCTTCTTCAACATATCAATTTTTCTGGCTGCTCCTGTAGTCCACTTAAACTCTTTTATATCCCCTCTCATCACTTCAGTTAGAGGTGCACAAATACTACTGAAGTTCTTAATAAACTTTCTGTAAAAAATTGCTAGACCATGAAATGATCTTACCTCTATAACATTCCTTGGGGTAGGCCATTCAGTGATAGCTTTCACCTTCTCTGGATCTATTTTAAGACCCTCTACTGAGACAACAAATCCCAAATACACCAACTCTCTTCACAAAACTACATTTCTTCAAATTAGTCAACAACTTCTCCTCCCTTAGTTTCTAAAAAAAAATTAGGATATGCATCAAGTGCTCCTCCAATGTCTTACTAGAAATCAAAATATCATCCAAATAAACAATAACAAATTTTCCTAAAAAATCTTTGAATAATTCATTCATAATCCACATAAATGTGCTCAGTGCATTGGTTAGCCCAAAAGGCATGACTAACCACTCGTACAAGCCCTCCTTGGTGTTAAAGGATGTCTTCCATTCATGTCCTTCTCTAATATGGATCTGGTGATATCCGCTCTTCAAATCTATCTTCGTGAAGTACTCAAATCCACTCAAACAATCCATAATGTCATCCATCCTTGGAAAGGGGAATCTATACTTGATGGTGATCTTGTTGATGGCTCTAGAATCTGTACACATCCACCATTCCCCATCCATCTTTGGTGCTAGTAATACAGGTACTGCACATGGACTCAAACTCTCTTGAATCAATCCCTTCTGCAACAACTCTTCTATTTGTATGTTCAACTCTTCACTCTCTGCTAGAGTCATATGATGAGCTACCTTATTTGGAAAACTGGCTCTAGGAATCAGGTCCATCTGATGTCTAATCTTTCTTACAGGAGGAAAAACTTCAGGTACGTTATCATAAATAATAACTTGAAACTCATTCAACAAATCTGAAACCTCTTCAGGTACCTTAGTAGTTCCTTCCTTATCAAGTCTAGGGATCAATAAAAAACACATATGCTCATGCTTCATACCTTCTAGGAACTTTCTTCCATCAACCAACCAAATTCTTGCATTACTGCATACCTTTTATTTTTCCTCTTTCAAGGGCTTCAACTTATGAAAAAGTCCATCCTTTGTCAAAGATTAGGTGTTGGCATGTCCATCATGTATTGCTTGTCAATAAAACTACCACGGTCTACCTAACAACATATGACAAACATCCATAAGAATAATATCACATAATACCTCTTCATGGTAATTCCCAATCTTGAAATTTACCAAACATTTTTCATTTACCAAGGCTTTATGGTCCTTTTGCAACCAAGCAATCTGGTATGGGTTCGGATGCCTTCTTCTCTCCAACCATAACTTACTAACCATTTCTTGTGAAACAAGGTTATTAGTACTACCTCCATCAATAATAACATTACAAACTTTACCTTCTCACTTACATCTGTTACAAAACAAATTCTTCCTTTGAGTTGTCTCATTCTCCTCATTCAACAATGCTCGTCTAGTAACAAGAACCTCTCCTCTTTCCGCATCCTTAGAATGTGAAGACTCAACATCTTCATCAACATGTGCAACTTGTGCATTACCCTCAGGTCTTCTATTTTTCCTTCCTTGATGTTAAGGGCACTCATAGGCTCTATTTCCTTCTTCTCCACATTAGAAATAGGTTCCATAGAAGCATCCTCTTCCCAGTCCTCATCCAAATCTTCCCCTTCCTCTTTGGTCTCCATTATTCCGATCACGAGGATGGTAGGTGTTATCTCCTTTTATATTTTGGCCGCTACTGGAGTCTTCACCCTTCTTTTGAACTTCATTTTGACCTCCATATGACTGTCCATCAGTCTTTCCTCCATGACCCCCACCTCATTTTCTGTTCTCAAACCTCTTGTTCAACCATTCTTCAACCTTTAAAGAAAACTAATAATAATCCTCAATGGTGGTCATTCTTACCAGTGCCAATTCTTCCTATATGCTTGGCTTCAACCTGTTAATATAATAGGAAACTTTCTGCTTATTCAGCTTAGAATGTCCTATCTAAATCATGACCTTGTGAAATTCCTCTATGTATTCTTTCACTATCCTTGTTCCTTGCCTCAAGCTCTACATCTTCTTGAGCAACTCCAATTCATAATCAATTGGAATAAATTTTTTCTTCAATTTTGACACCATTCTCTCTCATCTAGAAATTTTATCTTTCCCTTGTCTTCCTCTTTCTAACTGGACCTCTTTCCACCATATATTGGCATAACCTTTCAATTTTTTCTTTGAAAACCTCACTCTATGAGGATCTTCAATCTCCTCAAACTTGAAAAATTCCTCCATGTCATTGAGCTAATCAATCAAATTATTTAGGATTCAAATTTCCACTAAAAGTTGAAACTTCCATTTTAGGTCTTTTCCCAATGCTTGAGATCATTGACAACAATCTTCTTTCTCTAGGATCCATTGGATCCTGCTCTTCCTCTTCCATTTCATCTTTACTATCATCTCTGTCTTGATGCACATCTCTTCTTCAAACCTCTTGTTGCAAGGTTTCTAATTTCCTTCTAAGGGCTCTAATTTCATCTCTAGGTGGAACTCCTCCACCTCGACCTCTACCTCTACCATGTTGGGCAAGACTCGGAGGCATCTTGAATTCAACCCACACTCACAGGTCCTGCTACAACTACCTCATATTTGGTGCTTTGCTACAGGCTTAGGAAGTCCTGCTCTGATACCACTTTATGAGGGGCACAATTCCAAAAACCCACATAAATCACAATAAAAAATACCAACACAAAAGACATGAGACAAAAAATGACTCTTTCAATTATTTTCAAAAAATGAAATTACAGATTCAAAACTTACATGCTACAGCCTCATGGTCTTGATTCATTACAAAAAAATCAACTTTGAAAAGAAAATCTACTAATCGAAGCCACAATCTACACTATCAGGGCCACCTTCTGCAACTCCCACTTAACCCTTTTTATTTTTCCCAATAATCACCCTAGAATGTTCTATAAAGATCAAATTTCCCCTTTTGTTTTGGCACCAAAATTCCCACCAAATGATTTTTGGGTTGGAAGAAATTTTTATGAAATTCACTTTTTAGAGGACTAACTTCGTGGGGCCATAACTTTTGATCTAGGTGTTCGATTTGCTATTATTGCATATTGTTGAAAAGATCTCAATGAGATCTACAACATGCATACCTGCCATAGGTCAGTTCAACCACTTTTTGAGTTGTTTTGGGGCCTCTAAAGTTTTATATCTGAATTTGAAGCTGCATTGGAGAAATATCCCTGGACAAAAAATTTAATTTCTCCCAAACCATGCAGGGTATTGAGGTGATTCTTTTGTGACTAGAATTTTTTCTTAGCTTCACTCCTTGGGTAAAATTTCATGTCCATATGTGCCCATTTTGGCCGACTTACTAAAAATAGTAGGTGCCCGTTTTTCACTATTTTTGATGCTTGATAGTCTTATACCCCTTAAGTTACATCATGACACTCAAAACAACTATAGAAAATAAAGAAAACATTTTTTTTGGTTATGCAAGATTGCCCTGGACTACTAGATGCTCCTACATCAGTGAACAAGCTATGGTTGAATTTTAGATTGGTCAATACAGGGACAGAGTTGTTTGTGACATATTACCCATGCAAGTTTTCCATATGTTACTAGGAAGGCCCTGGTAGTTTGATAGGTAAGCCATGTACAATGGAAGAAAAAGTACATACACAATTGAAAAAGATGGGAGAGTGTTCATTCTAACTCCATTGGTTGAGGAAAAAAAAGAGAAAGGTGAAATTATCATGGTAGGGAGAAAAGAGTTTGTAAATATTGATGAAGGGAAGAGCATGAATTTGATAACCAATGCAAGATCTAATACTATTAGGACAGTGGATAGGAAGAGTTAAGATGATTTGAAAAAAATGGTGGAGAAGAATGTTTCCATGTGGAAAAGGAAAGATGGAAATGTGTCTTGGGTTGGTACAGTCAAGGGTAAGTATGAAGTGCAAGAAAATAATAAAGGTATATTGGTAGGGACAATCATGTGCCTTGTGGTGATGAAACAGGTGAAAAGGTACTCTAGTAATGTTGAAATAGAGCCTTGTGAGGTTGGTAAGATAGTGAATAAGAGGACAGTGGATTGTGATGATGATAGGATACTGAACAAGGTACTAGTAGGTATGACCAAGACTAGTAGGTGTAAAGGTATAGTTGATAGTGAGAAAGATGCAAATAACATGAGAATTGGATAGTGGAATAAGCAAGAGGCTAATAAGAAAGTAATGATAGCTGATGAAAGTGTGAGTATATATGTAAAGGGAGATGTGATAACAATATTTGATGATGGGAAAATTGAGAAACACCCCATTGTACATAGTAAACAGTTGGAGCATGTTTCAAGTGAAGATAAGTGCAAGAGTGTCAAGGAAAATGATAAGCTAAAGAAAGATGCACCAGTTAAAGGAAAACAAGAAGAACAAAAGCATGAAGAGTATAAAGGAGGACAAGCTACAGTGTATTTTAAAAGAGACTTGGAAAACTTCAAAGTTGGGGTGCATGGTGCAGGGGCATTGTTAGATAAAAATTGTCAATTCAAGAAATTGTTGTGTAGGCTTTAGGTTTTGGTGTGTTTTGCCTAAATAAGGTATTGGAGACCATTTTGCAATATATTTAGTCAATTTTGAGTCTTTATAGATGTCTAGGTGATGTAGACTTCAAAATGTGCAAAAATATTGAAAAGTTGCAAATTGTACAAAATGAAAAATTTGAAAACCTGTAAAAGGGCAGTTTTAGAAGACCAATGCTCATATTGATTTGAAAGGCCATTTGAGAAATTTAGAATAATTTTTTTTGGTGGGAAACATCTTAAATAGCATGAAGAACTCAATGGAAAGGTTGTTGAAGCACTTTTGAAGATTGAAACAATAATAATACTTGGTTTTTCTCTATTTTTCTATATTTTCTAAAGTTTGCAATGACTATATGACCCATACATCACCTTCTTGATTCAATTTTATTTGGGATCAAATATTATATTTTTTCATCTTTCATTTGAATCTATTTTGAAGCTTTCTCATCATATTTGGTGCATTTTATTGTCAATTTACTAAGACTAGCCTAAGTTTGCAAATTTAAGGGTTTGTGAGTCATTAAAATGGAATATTGACCCATTATTCTCATTGTGGCCACTATAACTCAAGGAATGGTTCTGAAACATCAATAAAAAGGTGAGGGAATGTTGAGTGAGTGCAGCGGAGGTTGAAAATTGAGTTGGGAATGAAGCCCTAGAGTGAGAATTTGTGCTTTCTATGTGAAAAAGAGAGGTTTTGGACTATCAGAGTGTAAAAAAGGTTGGGGAAGCAAGTTTTCTTGTGAATTGAGTTTTTTAGGGCTATTTGGACCTGATTGAGGTCTTATTTAGGTTGGTTGTAGGCTGTATGTGTGAGTTCCAATAAAACCCTAGTTTCTTAGGTAAAAAGGAGGGTTTTTGGTTTTGATACTTTGGTGAATGAGTTTTTGAAGGAAAGTTATGGAATACTTCATTTGAAAATATGAAAATTTCTTCCCACATGGTTTTAGGGATTTTGGAAAAATTTTCATGATAAATTTCTTTGTTAAAGTGTCCTAATTTGAGGCCTAGTTCGTGTTAAAAGCCTAAATTGAGAGAATTGTTTCAAAGAAGTCTATAGTGGTTTGGAAGTATGTTATTGTGTGTGCTAATGGATCTTTGAAAAGTTTCAAGTCTTGGTTTGAAATATCCTATTGAAAATTTTTACCCAATTGAGTTGGGTTGCAGTGCTACAAGGAATTGTGTGAGATTGCTGAGATAGAGAGAAGTTTGAAGAATATTGAATCGAAGGTTATTATTTTTTTTTGGAATTGTGTTGTGTGGTTGTAGGACCTCCCTTGGTTGTATCATAGAATGAGCATGAACTTGATGATATGCATAAAATGAACTTTTTTTGTAAAATTTCTTTAATGTTCTTGGAGGGAGAGATATCAAATGAGCTTGGAGAAGCCTCAACAAGGTACTCTCTTGAACAATAGTAAAAAATGTTTCTTTCTTTTGTGATAAAGGTATATCTTGCTTAGTAAAAAGTGCCATACATACACAAGACTCTTTAGATTGTGAGATTTTTCACCCTCCCTTAAAGGAGGGTATAAAATCTAATGAAACCTAGTCATTACTAAGACATGTGGCTGAAGATTTCCTAGGAGTGTTTTTGTGATGACATTGATATTAAGCAAATATTTCTTTGATTCTTTCATTTATTTCAAGGGACAACAACCAAGAACACTAGTTGTTTCTATCAGTTTAGGATGCACCAAGGTTAAAGTTGCCTTAGAAGAATCTTTTGTAATAGTGTTGGTATTGAGTGAAGGCTTTTTTAATTTCGTTGTTTCTTTTGAGGGACAATATCCAAGACCACTAGTGGTTTCTTATTTGTTAGGCTCTATAGTGACATAGATACCTTGTTCTATAGAACCACATCCTTTTCCACTATAACAAAAAAAATTCAAAAGTTTGTGATGCGGGAGCATCCTTGGTTCTTGGCAATCTTGCATCAACCAAAAATATTTCCTTTTAGTTTTAGTTCTTGTTCAGTTCTTTGTTTATTTCAAGTTGGTGGATTCATCATAGTTTCTCACCAGGCCCTGTGGATCTATGTTTACATCATGGACATGTTCATTTTCCTTATTCCAAGATTTGAGTGTGATTGGATCTTTTTTCGAAAAGTTATGGCTTCTAGATTTAGTTGAAATTTCTTGAACCGACACTAGAATAATTTCAAACCTAATGGCTAGTTTGATTGCTTGTGGATCTTTCATGTAACTTGCAGATATCAACAGTGTGATTCAAATTGTTCCATGGAGTGTCCCTAACCTTAATTATAGTTCCATACTTCATCTTATGCATTCACCAATGAGTAATTCAAATATGAGGCCAACCTATTCATGCACATGTTACATTTTCTTTCATTGGAGATTGTAATAATATTTGGTCAATGTGGATGATTCTAGATCTCAAGATGTGATATAAATCATTGTAATAGATCATTAGGAAGGAAAATTAGAGATAGATAGGATTTGATATGTAATATTTTCGCTCACATAAAGGATCATATATGAATATTGTATTTTGAACATGTTATATCAGGCCTATGAGTTGAATATATAAGCTCAGATGTTGCCGACTGATTGCAATCAACATTTTTGTTAATGAGAATGTTTGAATCTACACTTACCTCCATATTTTGTGTTGCTTTTGTTGTGTTATTCATGATGCACGATCCATATTGTTCTCTTTGAGGAACCTCCTATCGTGGCTGCACCAGATTGGTATAAGAGCGAGATTTGATCCATGTGAGGTCTCCAGAATTCACAGAGTCTTGTTGAAGATTTGTTGTGGGGTGACAGATTGAGGATCTGACTTGCAACTACAAAGTTTTATGTAAAGATGGCAGGAAGAAGAACTTTTAGAGGAAATGGAGCACATGGAAATACAAACCCTACTTTAATGGAGATGATTAGAGGAATTTCTACCATATTAGATGTAGTTGAAATGACCTAGAGGAGAGGTTGACCAGTTGATGATGTGAGTGATGAAGAGGTAGAAGTACAGGAAGAAAGAGGAAGAGAAGAGAAACCTAGCCTTGATCAAGGAGAAGATAGGTTCATAAGAGCCCTAACTAAATTGAATACAAAACCACATTTTGATCCATCGGAATATAGAGGTAAGTTGGATTCAGAAGAATTAGTTGATTGGATAACAAAGATGGAAAAGTATTTTGATTTTGAAGGTACCACTAAAGATAAAAAGGTAAAATTTTCTTGTGCAAAGTTGAAAGGACATGCATCCCTTCAATAGGAAAATTTGCAGACAAATAGGAAAAGAAGAGGAAAGGAGAAGATAAAATCATGGGATCGAATGGTGAATAAGTTGAAGACAAAGTTTATGCCTGCAGACTACCAAATTAGTTTGTTTTGAGTTCTACACATTGAATATTAGATATGGACAGTCAAAGGATGAGACCAAGCAAGTAGCCAGATCTGTGAATGGCTTGAGACCATATATACAGGATGAGATAAATTTTATTAAGTTGTAGAATGTGGAAGACGCATATCAGTGTGCCCTAAAAGAAGAGGAGAAGTTGAATGAGAGACATGAGCAAAGACATAGAGGAAGAGGTGGAAGATTTCAGAGAAGAAGAATTTTTATTGGAGGAGGAAGAGGAACTTTTGCAGATCAGAATAAAGATAAGGAAGTCAGTAGGAATGATGATTCATACTGTAGAGGTGATGGAAACTCTTATAGAAGAGGAGGATATGGTGGTTACCAAAATAAAGGTTATAAAAGAGATGGCGAGGAGAAAAGAGTATTTAGGGGAACTTCCTTTAAGTGTGGTGGAAAAGGACATAGATAATTTGAATGTAATCAAGGAGAGACAAGCGAAAAGACATAAAAAAATAGGACAACCTTTGTTGAGGAAGATCATGCTGGATCATCTAATAAACTAGAAGATGGAGAAGTGTTGGTGAATAGAAGAGTATTATATCAAAGTGAGGTGGAGTAGGAACTGTTACAGAGAAAGAATTTGTTTCAGACCAAATGCAAGGTAGCTGGTAAGTGTTGTAAAGTGATTGTTGATAGTGGAAGTCCTGAGAACTTGGTTTTTGAAGAGATTGTGACCAAATCAAAACTAGAAAGGTCAAAACACCCAAAGCCCTATCAGATAGCATGGATTCAAGATGAGCATAAGATACTGGTAAGTGAACAATGTTTAGTGAAATTGAAGATAGGAAATTATCATGATGAAGTTTTGTGTGATATCATACCTATGGTGTATACCATGTTTTGTTGGGAATACCTTGGAAGTATGATAGGCATGCTATTCATGATGGAAAGAGGAATACATACACCATTTTTGCTAATGGGATGAAGCATACTTTGTTTCCATTGGAGGATGTTCCTAAAGTTGAGGTTTGTAAGAGTGCTAGAGTTTGTTTGGTTGATGGAAGGAGATTTCTGGATGGATTGAGACATGAGAATATGTGCTATGCCTTGATTCCCAAGAAGGTCAAAGACTTGAAGCATGTGGAAGAACAACTAAAAGAGATAAAGGAGTTGTTGAAAAAGTATGAAGAAATCATTAAAGATAATGTACCTGATGTATTACCACCTATAAGGAGTATTAGTCATTGCATGGATCTGATTCCTAGAGCTAGTTTTCCTAATAAAGAAACACACTAGATGACACTTACAGAGAATGAAGAGTTGAATAGACAAGTGCAAGAATTTTTGAGAAAGGGTTTGATCAGAGAAAGTTTAAGTCCCTGTGCAATACCTATTGTGTTAGCACCTAAGAAGGATGGAGAATGGAGGATGTGTACAAGCTCTAGACTCCTAAACAAGATCACAATGAAGTATAGATTTCCTTTTCCCTAGATGGATGAAATTATGGATTGTTTGAGTGGAGTTAAATACTTTACAAAGATATATTTGAAGAGTGGATATCATTAGATTAGAATCAAAGAAGGGGATGAGTGGAAGACAACGTTCAAGAGAAATTAAGAATTGTATGAGTGGTTGGTGATGCCTTTTGGACTAACAAATGAACCGAGTACTTTCATGAGGCTGATGAATGAGGTATTGAAGAAATTATGGGGTAATTTTGTGATTGTTTATTTGGATGGCATCTTAATTTTTAGTAAGAGTAGAGAAGAACATTTGTTGCATATAAGACAAGTTTTGTAGAGGTTCAAAGAAGAATAATTGCTAATAAACATTAAGAAGTGTAGTTTCATGAAGGAAGAATTGGTATATCTCATATTTGTGATATTTGTGGATGGATTGAAGATGGATCCTAAGAAGGTAAGAGAAATGTTAAGTGGCCTACATTGAATAGCATTGGAGAGGTAAGATCATTTCATGGATTGGGTAGTTTCTACCAGATGTTTATTAGAAATTTTAGTTCTATTTGTAGTCCTATGACAAAAACAATGAGAGGAGATGAGAAGGATTTTAAGTGGACATTTGGAGCAGATCAAAGTTGAGTTGTTGAAGCAGAAGGCGATTGAGTATCCTGTGTTGGCTTTACCAGATTTTAATAAGGTATTTCAAGTAGACTATGATGCAAGTGGAAATGCAATTGGAGTAGTGTTGAGTCAAGAAGGGAGACTTGTAGCTTATTTAAGTGAGAAGTTGAATGATGCTAGGAAAGATACTCAGTGTATGATCAAGAGTTTTATGCCTTAGTTCAAGCCTTGAAGAAGTGGATACATTACTTGTTTCCTAAGGAGTTTGTGTTGTATACGGATCATCAAGCCTTGCAATATTTGAATAGTCAAGGAAAGTTGAATCAGAGACACATGAGATGGGTAGAATTATTGCAAAGTTATACTTTTGTTTTGAAGCATAGGAGTGGAAATTCAAATAGAGTTTCTGATGCTTTGAGTGGGAGAAGGTATTTACTGATGGAAACGAGAGTGGAGGTATTAGGCTTTGGTGAATTGAAGAACTTGTATGAGGAAGACCCGAATTTTGTAGAACCTTCTAGAGCTTGTAAAGAACCAGTCTTGGAGGATAGGAGTTAGTGGTTGGATTATTTCATTTAGGAGGATATGTTGTTCAGAGGTAATCAGTTGTGTATACCCTAGAGTTCAATGAGGGATAAATTGGTGAAAGAGAAACATAGTGGAGGATTATTAGGACACTTTGGGATTGATAAGATAGTAGCCTTGGTAAGTGAGAATTAATTTTGGCCACAAATTCATAAGGATGTTAGGAGATTTGTACAAATTTGCAGAGTTTTTCAAGTTACAAAAGGAAGTAGTTAGAATGTTGGATTGTATAAACCTTTGACAGTTCTGGTGAGACCTTGGGAAGATATCAACATGGATTTCATACTTGGTTTTTTGAAGACACAAAGAGGTAGTGAATCTATATTTGTAGTGGTGGATAGATTTTCTACGATGGCACATTTCATACCTTGTAAGAAGACAATATATGCAATGCATGTAGCAAACTTCTTTTTTCAAGGATGTGGTTAGATTGCATGGGTTACCTAGGAGTATTATTTTAGACAGGGATACAAAACTTGTTGGTTACTTTTGAGAACACTTTGGAAGAAGTTGAAGACAAATTTGAAGTTTTGTTACACTTTTCACCCACAGACTAATGGACAGACAAAGGTAGTAAACAAGAGTTTTGGGAATTTGTTGAGATGCTTGGTTGGAGAGAAGCCAAGAAGTTGGGATTTAGTCCTTACACAAGAAAAGTTTTCTTACAATAATTCAATGAATAGGAGTACTAGAAATACACCTTTTGATACTGTTACTAGATTTCATCCTAGAGGTATATTAGAGTTGAGAAACATTAGTATGGAAGATAAAAGGAGTGCAAAAGTAGAGGAATTTGTAGAACATATGAAGAAAGTGCATACTTAAGTGAAGGAGCAATTGGAAAATATGAAGTAGAAGTATAAGGAGAAAGAAAATGAAAAGTGGAGACATAAGGAGTTTAAAGTTGGAGATGAAGTAATGGTGTACTTGAGCAAGGGAATATTTCCAGTTGGCACATACAATAAGCTGAAGATGAGAAAGTTTGGACCCTATAAGATCTTGAAGAAATTTGATTCAGGAAATGCATATGAAGTAGAGTTATTAGATGGCATGGGTATATCACCTATATTCAACATTGCAGATATACATCAGTACCATGAAGTAGAATTCAATGAAGACAATAAAGAAAAATTGGAGAATCAATTTCCTAAACAAAATCCAGATGAGATTGAAGAAATTTTGGATATCAGAGATGAGAGGAAAACTCGTGGAAGACAATGCAAAGAATATCTTGTGAAGTGGAAAGGAAGACCAATGGAGGATTCTTCTTGGATTTATCAAGATGAGGTAGACCATATTGGTTTTCTTTAATCCCTAGCAAAGTGAGGGACTCACCTTTAAAATAACCCTATATGTCTAATGCAGGAGCATCCTTGGTTCTTGGCAATCTTGCATCAACCAAAAATATTTCCTTTCAATTTTAGTTCTTATTCAATTCTTTGTTCAGTTAAAGTTAGTGGATTCATTAGGTTCCTCACTAGGCCCTGTGGATCTATGTTTACATTGTGGACATGCTCATTTTCCTTATTCCAAGATTTGAGTGTGATTGGATCTTTTTCTAAAAAGTTATTGCTTCCAAATTTAGTGGCAGCTTCTTAAACCAACACCGGAATAATTTCAAACCTAATAGCTAGTTTTCTTTCTTGTGGATCTTTCTCGTAACTTATGAATCTCAAAAAATGTGATTTGAATTGGTCCATGGAGTGCCCCTAACCTTAATTATAGGTCCACTCTCCATCATATACATTCACCGAGGAATGCAAGCCAAGGATGTGGAGCCTTTGAAACACATACCCTCACAACCCACCCCTGATGTATGTTTCTCTAGTGACAACAGTGAAGAAGGATGTGATGAAGAGAATGATGAAGAGGAGAAACTAGTGGAATAGATAAAGGCCTTTATGATTACACAATATGATCCCCCTTAGGAACTTGTGAAACTTGAAATATCAGATGAGTTATTTGATGACATTAGGGTCAAGGCTAGCCATGAAATCATTTCTAATAATGATTTTGTTAGCACTCCTGAATTCAAATCATTTTTCTATGAGTATAAGGGGAAGAAAATAAGAAAAAAGGAGCAAGGCATTACTCTTGGGAAGGAACTTGCTGCCTTAGAAGAATTGAAAAAATAATTTGACAGGGAGATGCAATCCATCACTCTTGAAAGAGGTAGAGAGTTACTCCAAGAGGCTAGGGTATTACTGCTACCAATATGGGATATGATCTCTACAATTGTGTTTGATAGTTTTAGAAAAAGAGGGGATACAACAATGACCCTAACAGAGGAGGCTAGTGATAAGATATATTCAGGGTTTGGATATGATCCAGATGAGGATACCTTTCTTATTTGGTCATTATAACCTCATGAGAAGAGGCTGATAGTAATTGAAAATCCAAATCAACTATTTCAACACCTTTTGGTCAAAAGAGTTGGGGACACTAACCTCTTAGAAATTTCAAAACTAAATGTAAATATGGAAAAGTTCACAAGAGGGAAAATTGAAAAATTGGTCAAAGAGAATGAGAAATTGAAAAAGAAATTATCACATCAAATGGAGAATTCATCTTCTTCTTTTTCTCCAAAATTATACACTCTGTGACTTGAGAAAGATAAGAAAGTGTTGGATGCATTTGTTGATGTAGCTTATTGGAAAATTTCCCATTTGAAAGCCCAAGAAAAGTGTAGAACATTGGAAAAGGAAGTGAAAATCACTAAGTATAACACTATGTCTGAAATAATCAAGGAGAGGTTCAACAAGTTGATGAAGTAAGCTAGTGATTATTAGGGTATGTTTAAGCAAATACAATCAACACTAAAGGAAAATTTCCAATTACAAGGAAGAATGATTGATAAAAAGAAGTATCTTCTAGATAAATAGGTTTTGAAGGACCAAATATTGCAAGAATATAACAACTTGGTGAAATCCCATAACCAATATCAACATAGACTCGAGGAGGATCTTAGTTGTTTTAATTTGGTTCCTACACTCTATGATGATACAAGGAATCTTTGAAAATAGGATGATTGGAAAGTAGAGTTTACAAAATTTCTAACAACTGCATTGGAAGAGATCAATGATGAAGATATGGTCTTGAAAAATACTCATAAATAGATTGATAAATTCGTGCATATGGAGTATGATATGAAAGAAGTCATTTCCAATGCACACACCCATGCAAAACAAGGATATATTGATCATCTCTCAACTTTTAATCTATTTATTAATCTGGTAGTGGACGTTCCAGACACAACTGAACAATCATAAGAATCGGTTGGTGGTAATGATGTGGAGCCTATTATACAATAAAATATTTGAATAGGTCTTAGATGACCATGAGATTTTACTTAGAGATTAATGGATTGACACACATGTGTGTGATTATGTTAGTTTCTTATGTTATGTTTAGTTTCAAATCATGTTTTGTTATCAAAAGTCATGTCTTTTGGTATGAAGCTTGTTGCCTCTCATATATATAAGAGATCCTAGGACCAAAAGAAGGATATAGGAGAAGATAGTAGTAGAATAGGGATAATTAATGGATAGCAGAAAAGTTCCATAATGTTTATATTTTGAAACACTATTTTGCAAGCAATATTTTGAAGAAGTCAATGAAAGATCTCTGATTTTGTGGCATTATCTTGGTATCAATTGTTTGTTGAATTTATTCAATTATCTGGTTGTCTCCATTTTAATGCTTCCTTATTATTTAAATTGGTATATCAAGTATATATTCAATTTATCAATGAGCATTTATTGTACTTGTGTGATATGATTAATTGGTTTCCCCAAAGGAATTAAAATCTTTCTAGTCAATCACAATAATATGGAAGTATTATTTGGATTCTAGTAAGAAGAACCATATGATTAGGATTGTCAATTTGTCTCAAATTTGGTGTTATCTATGTTCTTTCATAATTTATTCAATTGGTTCTTTTAGGTAAAGATTAAAATCCTTCGATAAATTATAAGTAGCCTAGTTATGTCAATTAGATAAGTAAGTAAAGTTTTTCAATCACTTGCCTGCACATTTATACAAGTCATAAACCAATATTAACATGCCAAATAGTTAGAGTTACTACCAAACATGAGTCACTTCTCTTAGATTTTCATTTGACTCCATTTACCCAACAAGGCAATGGTCTTATCCATTTCACCATTTAGTTTTATTAATTTTTTTTTCAAAACCTCACATCTGTTAACTAAGCATATTCGTAAACTTTACCTTGATATTGCTTATACAATTTATACCAAATTAGACTTACATATTTCCACTTCCAATTTACGTTATGGATAGATTACACAAGTAGGAAATACATGGTTTAAGTTTTCTTTACTTACATTAGGTATACCCACCTAGGTCTAGTAGAGCTTGAAGAGAAGAAGGTTCAAATACATCAATTGGCGTTGTTTGTTAGCCTAAAATGTACCAAGAGCTTGGCAACCTCTTGTGGTTTTTCAACCAAAATTTTTGAGAACTAACAAAGGGTTTGATTACCAAAAGTGGGGTTTGACCAAGGAAAATCACTATTTGCTAACCCTCAACCATTTTCCCCTATTGCATGTGTGTTTATAGAATTTTGTGTGCATATTTAACAAGATTTTTGGTGTTGAAGATTGGTAAACAAGTCAACTAGGTGCTTCAAGTCAACTCATTCATATTTCAAGCTTGGAGAAGGTTTTCTGTCCGTTTCCTATAGAATTGACTTCAACAACCCAAGAATTAGAGATTTCCAGATCTGGTGTTGCAGAGTTGTCTCCTAATTTTTTAGAATTTTAGGAGAGGACTAATTTTCCACCAATGGCAAATGAGTCCTCCCTTAAGACTAAAAATCTTAATTTTGTCACTTTCTGGATCTCGACATTCAGAAACTAGTTTTCGACACTTTTTTACTAGTAGGAGGACTCAGTCAACATTCACAACATTCTAGATTCATCAAACATTGCCCATGTGCACTTTTTTTCATCTCATTTCTTTCTATTCTATATTATTTTATCTTTTAGTTCATTGTTTGTGTATCATAGCCTATTTTCAAACATAGTTTAAATCTTAGTTTTACATTCATATTCATTCATTCAGATCACTTAATTGCATTTAGTTTACTTCATTTATCTTAGACAACATCATATATGACATAATTTGAATGAACCCTTATCATTTTTGGGCCCTATCTCTCTCCTTCTAGGTGAAAATCCCTAGAAGAGCTAGAAAAGTCTATAGGATCCCTAAAAATCTATGGTTTAGTCACCAAGAGAGAGAGAACATCATGGGGGATCACATTACGCACATGCAGGAAAAAAAAGAAAATGTAGACGACTAGTAAGGAAAATTCAAGTCAACCATCTAATAAGTCATCTACCTTAGGAAATCATGCTCATTGAATTTAGAAAGCGAATAGCTAGCTAAAGGGAATAGAACAAGTGTTGAACTAGGTGAAGTACTAGACCTTCATCACTTTGTATAGGAGATATCTCAGTTAAACTCATAAACAAGGAAAATAATGTGTTCAATTCATTATGTACTTCTTTGTCAATCTTATTTGTTTCTTCTTCATCATCAATGTTAATCACAAGAGGAAAAATGATAATACTTGAGAAAGAGTGCTCCTATTATTGTTATTTTTGTATTGGATCATTTTGTGGTAGGTGAGTAGGAATATGGTCATGTATTACTTCTGTCAAGTTTAGGTTTTGATTTTCATTGGTAGGTTCATGTATAACTAACGAGCAAGTGCATGAAATCTACGTCTATGCTCCCGAACACCAATTTAATTTTGAAGTTGTGTTGGTGTAAGAGTAGGTTGATCAACCATAGGTTGCTTTTCTTTCTGAAGGGGAGGAATGAAAGAAACCATAGGAGGTTGATTAGCCACTTTCTTTTTTACTTTGTAAACTTGTTTTATGTGAGGTAACATGACATGGTTGCTATCATTGTCTCCTGGTCATTCAGACAATGTGGGTGAAATGTTTGTTATTTGTTGATCTTGATTATGTTGTTCTTGTTTAAGTTGAAGAATGGTTTCATCTATCATAAGATTTTGAGAGGTGGGTGGGGACATGTTGTGGAGAGACAATTTAGCTATTTTCTTAGCTTTAAATTTTTGATAGGCTATGAAAAAGAAGTCTTGGCAGGGTGTTATAGGTTCCATAGGATTAGGCCAAAAGGCTTCTAAGGAAAAGTTTCCTTTGGAAGGCAAAGGGTTAAAGCCATTATGGTGGACAGTAAATATGTCATTGTCAAATGGAAACTTTAAGCATTTATGAACAACCGAAAGAACAACTTTCATTGAGTGAAGCCATGGATGGCCTACCCAAAATTTAACTGGTTTGACTGGGTGATGATGGAGAATGTAACTTTTGATGTTTTTGGCCCTATCTATAATGGAAGGAAAATAGATGATCGTAGGGAAAAAAAACCATTATGCATCTTGATCCATGATTTTGGTTTGTCATAGTCATCTTGATAAAGGTCATGTAATACTAAAAACTCCTCAGTGATCATGTTCTCTCCACAAGCGGGATCTATTAATATCCCATTAGTGGGCTTATCGTAGATACAACTAGCTATGTAAAGAGGACCATCAAGTAAATTTTTGAGTATGTCCTTAGAGGAGAAAGCAATATCAGGAGAGTTCTTAGGTTGGCCCTATCGAGGGATAACATCTATCACACCTACCATTTCATCCATATGATTAACATGCGTAATATGTGGAAGAGGATCATGTTGTTCATCATCTATAGAAAAATTCATCACATCATTATTTGAGGTTTCACTAGCTTTGAAAAATGAAATATTATATTTAAGCATTGGATTTGGAGGGGCAATTGATTTATTGCCTTGATCATTGACACCCGCAATGGATAGACGACTAGAATCAATGAGGTCTTGCACAAGATGTTTAAGATGCTTACAATGTTCCGTGTCATGTCCATTTTGGTGATGATAATGACAATAAGCATTGGATTTGAATTTGGGAGGTAAAGTATTAGTAGGATCAGGTGATTTGATGGAAAAAAAGGTAATCATTTATTGTGGTAAAAGTTGAGACATTCTGTTATGAAGGGTGTCAAGTAAAGGTGTGAATTGTCTTTTCGGGTCTCCATAACTAAAGGGCACCATGGTTTTAATAGCAGCTACTTGGTTATTGATAGGTGGAGTTGGTTGTGGAGGAATGGGATTGAATTTCAAGAACCCTTTGTTTTATTTTCTAAAAGTTTGTGAATTGTTTTGATGTGTAGGTTCAGATTTCCCAGTTTGGCTAGAAGTGGACCTGGTATCATGATTAGTAACTGAATTTTTATAATCACAAAGGGTAGTACACAAGCTCATGAAGGAGGGGAATTTCATCATGGTCAACTTGTCTTGAATATTACTTTGTAATTTTTCTATGAACATCTTTTGAAGATGTGGGTCAGGAACCTTGACATCAATTTGGGAATAAAGCGACTAATAGCATGGAATAAAATCAATTATCTTTTCGTTGTCATTTTGCTTGCATATCATCAAATCAGCCAAGGTTTTTTAAGGAGAAATATGCACTTGGAAATTATTTATAAATTCATCAACAAGTTCATTAAATGAATGAATTGAATTGCTCAGTAAAGAGGAAAACCATTCCAAGGCAATGTCTTTTAAAGTCCTAGGAAACAATTTTGCTAATATTTTATCATCAAGGAAAAAAAAACTACATAAGGTGGTATAGGCATTGACATGGTTAGAAGGATCTCCCTTCCCTCCATATTTCTCCAATCTAGGAATCTCTACTCCTTGTGGCATCAATGTTCATAATATTTCCAAAAATAGAGGGTTGCTTCAAACATAATAGGTGGGTGGTCCATTCTGATTTTGGTTGGAGGAGATTTGTTTTTGTTAGAGTAACAGGTTGTTTACTTAATTAATTTAATCATGTTTATTAATTAATTAAGTCACCTTTACTTTATTTCACTTAAGCTAAACTTAGGAATCTTTATTTATGCATTATTAAATTAGTCATGTTGTCTTGTTCATAATGATCTTGACACTTGTCACATGTGCTAATTTAATCCTCTTCCTAGTGTTCTCACCTTTAGGGTTTTGATCTCCTTTCTTAAGCATTGATATTTTTTTAATTATTAAACTTTGTGTAATGTATTTTTGCTTCATGTTTGCAGAGCACCATTCTTGTGTCTCTTGATCTCCTTTGGTGACAATTTATATGCTTGCAAGTGTTCATTGGGATTTGTGAGGTTGGATTATTAACTTCTACATGGCATCAGAGCTCCAAATTTGCAAGCTTCTTGTTCCTTTTTTTGTGAGATCTTGCCTTGAAACAGTTTTCTAGTGCATCCAGGGTTAAATTAGACCTTTCCATTGAATCCAGAGCTACTGGAATAGTTAAGATTGACCTTTGTTTTGTCAAAATAGGCTTCTATTTGTTAGATCTCGGTGGAAGAAAGAGATTTTTGCTGTGATCCATGGGTGTCTCATTTTTGGAGTGTTTTGAGATAAAACGGCATCGTCACTACACTGCATGTCGTCCCTACATCAACTTTTAATATCAAACCATCAAAATTTGATGTAGCTTGTCCCTTTTGAGGTAAATTTGGCTGTCTCAGATGGTCTCCATAATGACCGGCTCAGCGGATTTGAGAATTTTTCTCTAAATCAACATTTTTTGATTTATTAGCTTTTTAAAAATTCTGTCGAATTGTTTTAAAATCATTCAAAACTCTTATTGAAAGTTTATAAAATTCAATAAAAAATCAAAAAGCCTTTAAAGGTTTCAGGGATTCCTCGGTGATGGCACCTGATAGAAAATCGGCGCCTGGCAATCAAATTGAACTTAATGGTCCTGGCCATGACGCGCCTGCCTGCACAGCAGTCCAATACCCGGAATTTTCGCGACACGCATTTCAAATGCCTTTTTTAATACTTTGGTTTTAAACCGATTACGAAAACAAAAAAGCATAAAATCATCGGTCGTAAAACAGTTTATTTTTGTTAATGACCATCATATGAGCACAATTTGATACTACTGCGACTATTTTTTTCCCTTTGAGTTGAAAGTTTTTCGGAGGTCGTAGAACTTTTTCCCATGATGTCAAAAATCGGGAAAACTGATATTATCCGAGTACTTTCCAATGTAGGTATTTTTGAACATTTCCTCGTGTCCCGTGAGTTATTTCCAGTCAAAGTCAGATCTTCTTTTCTAAAGTTGCCTTCAATGTTTTTGACATAAATTTTGCATACAATATCGAAAATGGGAAAATGAGATATCATCATAAAGCTGCTTCTGATTTCTTCATAGTGGTATAGGTGGTTTCCAATTTTTATTTTTATTTTTTCCAAAAATCCTTCTTCTTATTTGTTGTCCCTTTTTAGACCTTATGGGCTCACATTGCATGTATTTATCATTTGTAAACACACTGAAATAAAATGCCTCAACTTTGTATGTGTAGTATTGGGATTCTTACACATCACTTTGTGCCTTGTTGTACTCTCACTATGATATAAAGTGCCACGGGGGTTGATGTTTGTATTTTTTTTCCTTCATACCTTTCTCATGTGTATGTGACTTTTGTTTTCACATCCTTTCTATCTGCTTGTACTTTCATGATTGCATCTTTAGATATTCCTGGTTCTTTATAATGTACTACATTCAAACATTTAGTTTCAGTGTACCTGTCACACCTCTCCCTTGTCAGCATTATGGGGGGGTTTCTACTATTGGTGTTAATGCTTCTTTGGTTTCGCATTGTAGTGAGCTATGTATATAGTATTTG